>OMLM01009878.1:63706-78153 GCA_900302695.1 Helostoma temminkii | reverse complement strand
GTTACACTGAAAATGTTTTCTTTGTACTTTTGTCAGATAAATAGAGATTCAGGCATAACATATATAAATATATATATATAAAATGTTATAATAAACATTTTAGTTTTTATTGCATTTTATCCAAACTTTTCATTCACAATACAAACTTTAATTATGTAGTTATTAGTTAATGAAAAATATATGAACTTTTTTTATGTAGGTCTGTAGAGGAAAATGTCCTGCTAATTAAGAAAATACAGTAAATAATGTTTCATGATCGAGCGTTTAAGAAATCGACTCAGCTCAGCATAGTCTTAATTTTCACAAATGATATAGTTCTCTCTTAAAAACTACTAGTTATCGTTAGCAAAATAAAAGGCCTGTAAAACAAACATTGAATGAGATTTTATGGTTATTTTGTATTCTATTGTATTGCACTGGATTAAGGTCCTGGTTTAATGACCTTTAGTCAACTCTCAGTCACTGTTGTTGTGTTATTCTCCTCTTACATATCTAAGCTTTGTAACTGTGCTCAGATGACAGTTCTCCAGGTCAGTGAAGATCTCGAGGCTAACCTAGGGTGAAGAGGACTCACCCCCCATGCTTCTCCCTCACTCTCAGCTGTCCCACAATGTGCTGCTGCTTGTCACTGAAGAGAAGTGGAACAGTGTTGCCAGTGACAGGACAATCCCTGCCACACACATGTTCAAACATGCAAGCACACATACATAACCATGCACACACTGTGTCATACATATACACTTGCGCACACATACAAAATGCACAAAATGTATTTTAAGGATAATTATTTATCTTGGGGGTCAATCATGTGGCTAAAAAAGCTTTAATTAAATGTTTGTTGCTGTTTATTTGAGATGTTGAGAAATTTCACCATGAAACAAATACAATGTGATTATACCTATATGTCATGTAAAATTATAATTGTAAATTATCAGTTAAAGAAAACTAATGATAAATTTAAATGATCTACCTATACTTTGATGTTAGGGTTAGTTAGTTTAATTCTCTGACTAGGTTTAATCTGAAGAGAGGATGGAGGATACAGGATGTACAGAGGACTATTTGCAAACAGTAAACAGTCTTCCTTCTTGTAATATAAGCATTGTGTTCAAAATGCTGACTTATTCCTCAAATAAGATATGTGTGTGGCTGACACACACAGACACGCACACGCACACGTTCTCTAGTTCTGCTGACAATGGGTTAAGATGACAGAGGGTTGTGAGTGACTCTGACACACTGCAAACCCCCTCCCTGCTGCACCCCTGAGCCCAACACAGGCGTCTTTGTGCTCGCTCCACCATCAGTGACTATCCATCACAGAGTAACCTGACAGCCCAGCACAGCCCTGTGCCAAGCTCCAAACCCGAGCCCAAACCCCAGGACTAGAGTACGACCTACCAGTGAGGCCTACCAAACCACTGCCAACTGATTTTATCCTAAATAAAGTTAAAGAATGTCACACGTTTAAATAACCCAATATTTTTATTTTAATTCGCCATCTAACTGTAACTTTGTTGCTGATGCTTTCTGAACATATAAGAGAAAAATTAGGAATATATAAGTAAAAACAGTATTTATGGGTAAAAAAGGCTTTGTAGTGAATTAAATGTGATCAATTATGAGAGTTTCTAAAAGACACAGTAAGCACTTAAACCTGTAACAGCAAGAAAGGCACAGGTGTAATTAATTACTCTGACAACCACCTTGTTCTGTTCAGTCAGTAAACTATCCCCTTGAGCTGTCAGGTGCCATATCATGGTCCCAGTGCTGGTACATTTAGATAAAATGCAGCCATACTAATTACACCTTTCTAATGTGACAGCTCACACACCTGCCCTGAAACACACCTGTTAATATGTCATAAAATGTTTACTGTTAGTCTTTTGTTGAACACTCCAGGACAAACAGCGGTCATCTTGTGAAGTAAGGATTAGTTCACAAGCAGTCAAAAGGCCTTATCTGGTATAAAAGCATGTTTTACAAAAGCCCAGTGGTGAAAACCTCCAGCAGTGAATCTGCCATATATGAATCTGCCTATCATATATGGCAGGTGCCATATATGATGAATAGACACATTTTCAAACAACCAAAACATTCAAAAAGTCCTATCAATCCATCTTCAGGCTCTGTTAATGTCACTATTAATGTGGCAGTTAGGTATGGAGGTATTTTCTGGAGTGACATAGTTTTTATCATTATGCCTTTATACACCATGGCAATTGATTTGAAATAAAACAATTAAGGTGTGATGAAAGTGTAGATTTAATTTCAAAAGGTTTCACAAAAATATGGCATTTACGGTTTCATTTAAAATTTTTTACTACCTCCATTTTTGGGGGCTCAGTAGTATCT
Organism: Helostoma temminkii; assembly: GCA_900302695.1. Lineage (NCBI taxonomy): Eukaryota > Metazoa > Chordata > Actinopteri > Anabantiformes > Helostomatidae > Helostoma > Helostoma temminkii. The sequence goes on along the minus strand of OMLM01009878.1, from coordinate 75,798 downwards.
GGGCAAAGTGACATAATTATAAATATGACCATAGTTTTTAATATTTGGATGGAAATCATTTGTAGTCAATGACTGCATGGTGTGTGAAGCTCATGAATATCACCAACTTCTGAGTTTTGTCCCTGGAGATATTTTGTCTTCACTGCAGCCACTTTCAGTTGCTGCTTGTTTTTGGGTCTTTCTGCCTTCACCTTTGTCTTCAGTAACTGAAAAGCTGCTCTATTGGGTTAAAACTAGGCGAAAAAGTCTTGAGTAGCTTTTATAGTGTGTTTAGATTCGTAGATTAGTCCTATATACCTCAGAATTTGTCATGCTACTTCTGTCAGCAGTCATATCATCAATAAACACCAGTGAGCCTGATCCACAGGCAGCCATACATATCCATGCCATAACACTGCCTCAACCATGTTTCGCATATGATGTGCTTTGGATCATGGGCTGTTCTTTTCCTTCACTATACTTTTCCTTCTCATTATTCTGATACAAGTTAATCTTGGTTTTGTCAGTCCAATAATCATGGGATGTTTTTAGTTGGTTTCTAAAGTCTAATCTGTCTGTCCTGTTCTTGGATGTTGATGTATTTACTCATATAACAACTGTTGTAGTGTTTTTTTACGCTTTTGGTTGCCTTTGTTTGTAAGTTGAGGAATTGTTATGTAGTAGCTTTTGTTTAGGTTAGTGTTTTCTAGTGTGTTTTCTAATAAGCAGTTATCCTTTTAAATGAATACATTTGTATCAGCAAACATAACATGCTAATGTTTGCTGATTATAAGCCCCTACGTCATGTTAATATTCCTTTAAAAAAATTGTATTTGCAATATTGACAATGTCTACACTACATTTCTAAAATATGTTATAAATTACAACATTTTTTAACTTTTATCTGTGTCCAAACCTTTGAGTGGTAGTGTAGATTAGGGCTGGACAATGGAACCCATCGGGGAGCCCAGCAGATTTAAGTCAGTGAAATGAGAAAAAGCTATTATCAAAGTGAATTATGGTGTTTTGTTACTATTTTCTAGGAGAGTTGTTAGCATTTCATAGTCTCTCTTAGAAAAATGAAAGTACATAAAGGATACTTGAGAAGGAGAAAGGACATGTGACAAATGTCCAGGCTTGACTTAGGGTGTCATTGACTGTGGCATGCACCCAGACACCAGTATACCCCTGTATATTTTACACAAAAAATTGAATTTTCCCTGGTTCCAGCAAACATTTCCTGACAGTTATGTGTCTTACTGTTATTTTGGAAATTATATGACATATAGTATGTAACACATCTCACACTATGATTGTCATTTTAGGTCACTTCTCTACTGACAGAACTGTATATTTTGGCTGTTTGTCCATGCTAACGGAAGCCAGTCTGAATTAGTTGATAAGCTATGGGGTGAGACATGTCCTGGAAGGATTAACACTTGGTAGCTAGGCTAATGCTGTAACTGGATGGAAGAGGTCAGGACAACAAAGGCCATATTCTGCGTGGCAGTTTCATTATTGTCCCTTAGTTCCTGAGAGTAACACTAGCTGGTGTCAGCTTGGTTCTTTATTTACTGCCATCACTCTGTTCATGCACAGGCATGTCTAGATATGTGTATACCTCAGTAGGGCACTTGCATCACACTGTGTAATCATCTTCGTAGAAGTCAGAAGGCATGAATGTGGTTACATAAAACCAAGACCAACCAGCAACAGCGTGAGCATTTATCTTGTCTAAGCTTTTACATATAGTATATGGTACTGACGTAGATGATTGTTCTGAAAAGTGTTTATTTGTGACCTACTTATGTGTTAACAACAATCTCTGGCCTAATTTCCATCCCATCAAGAACTAAGAGTCAAACCGCGTCTTGTCATTGCACATCATTGCATTCTAGTAGAAGTGACAGCTGTCTCCAGAATGTCCCTACTGCCCTGTCCTCTCCTTTTCCCCCGTGGCAGGGGACTTCATGTATGGTGTCATGGGGGGAGACGTGAGTCTGGGATTAGCTCATTAAGACGGACATCTTTGATCTGAGGTTATCTCTCCCATTTCCACGGCAACTTGATCATATCCTGCCTTTTATGACACACATAAGCACACAGACCTCCACAAGGGCATACACACACACACACACACGCGCACACACACACACGCAAACACACACACACGCACACATATACACACGGGTCTTAAAACTCTAGAGAGCAAGGCCCAACAAAGATGTGGAGTGTAGATGTGCAGCAACAGCTAAACATCGTGTCAGGTTTCTGGGGGCTCGTGCTAAATTTAACCCTATGATCCTGGAGCAGGCAGAGGGGTTTAAATGCCAGCCTACAGTTGCTCCACACCAGTTGTTCTCCACACATCTTCCACTCATCACAAAGTCAAGCCAGGCCAGAAGACAGGCACCCACACATACACTCTGACACACTTGCTCCAGGCACAGGACCGAAGACCACATACAGTAGAGCGGTTCCAAGGGTAGCAGGGATTTTTGTACCCTTACATTCAGACCACATTGTTGTGCAGTATGGAGCTTTTCGAGACCAACCCTTACTTCTTTCCTGACCAGCGCTTCTACGAGGGAGGTGAGAACTACTTCCCTTCTCGCCTACCTGGGGGGTATGACCAAGCTGGCTACCAAGATAGGAACGCCATGATGGGCTTGTGTGGGAGTCTGTCTGGAGGTGTTGGAGTTGGGGTCACAGGAACAGAGGACAAGGCATCTCCATCCAGCCTGTCACCTCACTCTGAGCCCCACTGCCCAGGCCAGTGCCTGCCCTGGGCCTGTAAGTTGTGCAAAAGGAAGACGGTGACAATGGACCGCCGAAGAGCGGCCACACTAAGGGAGAAGAGGCGTCTGAAGAAGGTGAACGAGGCCTTTGATGCTTTGAAGAGGAGCACCCTGATGAATCCCAACCAAAGGCTGCCCAAGGTGGAGATCTTGCGGAGCGCCATCCAGTATATTGAAAGGCTGCAGGCCCTGGTGTCCTCCCTCAACCAGCAGGACACTGAGACAGGGCAGCAGGGACTGCACTACCGACCCAGCCCGGCCCAACCCAGAGTGAGTAGGAAGCAGCAGGGATGGGAAGTCAATGTACGTGAATAAGGGCAACAGAGCAAAGAGGCAAACAGAAAAGACAGACAAGAATTACAGAAAGAGAAAGTAAAAGTAAAAGTTAAAGTAAAAATTATTATGACAATGTGTGACTTTGATGGAATGATCTATAGTAAAAGCTGCTTTTAAACTGATTGCTGTAGAAGAGTTTTAAAGTTTGAGATATATAAGCTGGTGGATGGTGTCTATTTACTTTGTCTGTGTTTTGCAGTTATCTATTTCAGATATTTATGACTCTGGGGTGTTTCAGAATAGGTTTGATGAAAATGATGAAACAAGTGGCAAAATATAGTGAAAGCAAACTTAAGACGTAGATTAAGGTCCATTAACAACTGCCACTATCTTAGTGTCCTATGTTCATAATTTCCTATATTATTTACTTTTGGATTTTGTGGTGGAAAAGTTTTTATCTGAGATGAAATTTGCCTCTGAAGGGCCACATGATGCATGTGTGGTGTACTGCACTGTAGTGTGTGCAGCGTTTCTGTGTGGGACGGGTGTGCCATGTCATAACACAGAGTGACTGACAGCAACTTGTGTGTGTGCATCTCCATGGTAACAGGTGTCGTCGTCAAGCGAGCCCAGCTCAGGCAGCACCTGCTGCAGCAGCCCAGAGTGGAGCAGCACCCCAGAGCAGTGCACGCAGAGCTACAGCAGCGAGGGTGAGTAGAGTTCACATGTAGCCTCATCAGGCCGCACAGAGAGATCAGTGTGCCCTCGGCTTCAGATGCTGAATGTGTGATTGGGTCTCTCTGCAGATCTCCTGAGTGCTGCTGACTCTCCGGAGCAGGGGAACATGCGTGCCCTGACTTCTATTGTGAACAGCATTTCTGAAGCAGATGGAGCTGTAGCCTTTCCTGTGGACATTCCCAAATAGACCCTTCACACATTTGACTCATAGATGCAGAGAGAGCCACAGACAAAGAGCTGTATCATAATTGTCAAAGGTGGCTAACAACTGATCCCAAACTGAAATGTAGTTACTTTTCAGCTAGAACGATCTGAGTGGTCTGTCATTTTAAAAATTTTAAAATTAGTGATTTGTCAGGATTGTAACTCTGCTGATCTATGGGTGTGAAAGCCAATTCCTTTTGTTCACAGTGAGGCCTTATTCCCTGTCTTATGCCATGGTCTAGACCTGTCACAGGACCTTAGTCTAACTAGAGATTCAAAGACTTCAATGCATGAACCCAGCACCCAGTTACTAGAACCAATCTCTGTTAGGCTTGTCTGCAGTTTGATAGTGCCACAAAGGAGTGACAAAGCCTTTTCTCCTTTCTTAATTTAAGTTTTCCTCTCTTCAGAACCTTTCCCAGATCTTTCCTTTTTATGTGTGTTGTATGCTTAATAAACATGAGTATATTTGTGGGGCCAATATGTACCATGGCAGTTTTGACCAAGATCTGCTTAATTAAAACTGGTTATGAATGCTAGTGATGTAAATACGTTCCCTTTTTCTACAGAGTGGTTTTGCCATTTTATTTTTATTTTTTGCTAACTTATTTTTGACTTTTATAACTAAGATTGTTGTGTATTTGTAGATTTCCAAAAAGTGATATTTTCTGTCAAAATTCTTGCAATAAAGACCATTTTCAATACATTGTAGTCTGTTGTCTGTAACTAAAACGAGACATACTGAATGATAACTTAGAAAGGAAGACAACTTCCAACATCTTAAAAAAACAGCTTTACTTATGTCTATATAGTGTCATAAATACAGTACACTTTTTAAATAGCCAAATAATAAAATCTTGATTTGTCAGCATTGTTTCACACCTGGAATAAAGACACAGTACTCATAGCTGCCACATAGCACATTACACCTTTTCAACACCTTGGAACTGTAAAACAAACAAAAATAATAAAATAAAGTTTAAAAGATCATACACTCAGCACTTCACTGGTTCATATGCTGTGTTCTCATTGGAAGAGGAGTTAGTCAGACAAAAGAGCTGACTGCTCACTGGCACGTCTCCAAGAAAACTAAGAGGGAGGTGATGGGACAGGATTCGATGAATCTGTCATTGTGAGCAGTTTGATGTTGATATCATTAGCTGATGTTGAGCAGCAGTTTACAGTATCATTGGAGACAGAAGTAAGGAATCAACAGAGAGGAGCTACAGTGTTCACACTTCCCATTCACAGACAAAAGTCATGGTCACATGACTCGGGTTGGCCCTTCACACAAAACGTCTCCACAAGTCTCAAGCTCATTGACTTATTTGCTCGCACACACTCAACCATACATACACATTTCATATTAAAGGATTCTCTCTATTCTAGGCTACATAGTGTCATACAGAAGGCGAGAGAGGCGGAGAGAAGAGATGTAACAGCTACATAGTGTCAAAAGAAGAGGAGAAGGGAAAAGGAAAGAACAGGAGAATAGGCAAAGAGAGAAGTTAGAAATTGGACCCATGAACCTGGGAAGAGTCCTTGTAGAAACACATCCCCTCCTTTGTGAGTCCCTCCCAATAACGATTCACATACTTACAGCATACAGCAAAAGACACACAAAGGCCCGACAAGAGAGAAATAGAAAGAAAGAGAAAGAGAGCGAGAACAGTCACTATTGAATACAGGGCATTGGGTTTCATACAGCAATTATATATATTTTTTACCATATATATGTCCAATATATATATTTATATATATAATATTTCTATAAAAAACATAGCTCATTCATTTTATGTACAGAGACAATAAATGAGTTATACCTTGCATAACCGGTAGAGGGGCAATGTGCAGTGGGATCTGCCATTTATACAAGTATTCATCATTTCCAAGTTCAAATCAATGACTGATGCTTTTTAGTCTGTTCCACTTCTTATGACTTAACACACGGGGAAATTGGTTTGGACTTGGACATGGTGAGACAATTAGAACCATGACAAGAACCCACAGTGGAGACCAGAGGAGCAGGAGCACAACACCACAACAACAAGGCTACTGGGAGCACTGGGGTAAACTGGGAGAGACCAGGATGAGTCTCCTTTACAGCAGCGAGCGCAGCCAATGAGCACTCCAAAGAGTTCAAAGGTCAGAGTTGGCCTCTGTATTGCACGTGTCCGAAGGAGAGGTGAGAAGTGAAAGGTGGGAGGTGAGGCTGGGCAACTGGGCGAAGTTGGCTTTCCCCCCAGTGGCACCCAGGTGTCCCTCTCCAGATTTGGCATATCACTCGCAAAAGGCCGCAAGCATGTGTCCGTATAAGTAATGAGAATGCACTGGAAGAAGGAAATAGAGACAGAACAATAAGACTGGAAGAAAGAATTTGAGTCTTAATATTTGACATTTAGAATACAAACAGACAAAAAATATTTCTTGGATTAAAACTGGTGAAAGTCTGGAAATGCCAAAAAATGGGTTCTTACAGTTAAATCATTGTCTTGGCAATATTAGCAAACCAAATTATTTTTGTCAGAGTGGAAGAGTATGGTAACACAAAATCAGCCTTTTTTCTAAGTAACCCCAAACAGCAGTGTAGCTAATGACAGGTAGTGTGTGATATTTTTCTCACTGTAAATCCCAAAAACCAAAATCAGGTATTAGTGATTTGTTCTCAGTACTATCAAACCTCCCTGCCTTCACGGCTCATTTGTTCTACTGGAACATGTAACTTTTAGAAAATTAATTACAATCTCTGCATACACTTTTATATATAACATACATTTTTGAGACAAAATAAATTTCCTAAACAAATGGGTATTGTTTTTAGAAACAGTAACAGTTAGTAACTTAAACAGGGAAAAACAATGTAGTGCTGTCAACTGCCAATGTACAGTTAGCACCCTGTTCCTGAATCATGCCACACAGCTGAGCAATGCTGGTTAAAAGCACACTGACCTTAAGTTCACCTGTTTTAGACACTGTTTTGTTAGCTTACCTGTTAGCACTAGCGCTCCTGTTAGTAAGCAGAGAGTAGTTAGCATGAGTAGGTCCGCACAGCCGAGGGGTCAAGTCTCGGGGGCGCCGGGGGAGGAGCTTGACAGGACATGGCAGGAAGGGGTTTGGGCACAGCAGGACAGAGAGGACACAGCATGCAGTTAGTCAGTCAGGACAAGCAGAGACAATAGCAAGCACACTGATATACACAGAAAAACATAGGCTGAAGTACAGAAGTACAGTAGAATTTCTTTGTATTGTAACACACCTTCAGGTTGGAGCTGTTTCTTGGGCATCAGATTCATAGACGGTGGCATGGACATGGAGGGCATTCGGAATCCAGCAGGCAGTGTTTCCATGGAGCCTGCCATCATTCCCAGGCCTGCCCCTCCCTCACGTGCTCGAAACCTCTTGCGCCATGATGGAGAGCGTTGAAAAGACTTGTCATCCCCACCCTACAGAGACAGAGAGAACAAACAAGGTCAGACAATTGACCCTTTTCCAGAAATATTGTATTTGATCAAAGCAGCTGCCTCAGAGGTCACCTCCTCTAATCGTCGGTCCGTCCCCAAGGCTAAGAGGTTGTTGAACTCCCTCTCCAGAACCTGCCGTGCCTGGAAAACAGCACATGCAGACTCAGTGAGCAGGCGACATCCTGATTTAACCAACTATGTTTAGAAATGGACAGGAGTTGGTTGTAAAATGTCTATGAAAGCTCTTCAAATTAAAAACCTCTGATAAATAACAGTAACCTTCATGTTTTTGTAGAACTGCCAGGAACATTCACATGTTAATATGAAAATGTGGGCAAGTAATCTGCTCTGAAGTCTGTGGATTTTTTCCAGTGAAATCTGGCTGAGAACAACTGAGCACTTTTAATCAGAGAACAACTGATACAGAATCTGAAGCAGTACTAAATGTTGGCACCATGCTGACTGCACACAAACCACTGCGTCAACAAAAAGTAAATCAACTACTCTCATAAATGTCTCAAATATGACTGTTGGTAGATGAATTGGTTGCAGAAAAGGTCTGCTGTGAAGAGGGCCAGCTCCCTGGCGTAGGCAATACCGGCAGTCCCCAATAATTAAAAAAATAATTTAGCTATTCCTTCCCCTTTCTCATGTTCTGCCTTAAAAAATAACAAAGTAACAAATAATACAATTTCCCCCTGTTGTTGTCATCATTTGACCTGGCTCACTTCTGTACTGTGTCACGTGAGTGTGCAACGTGTTAAAAGTGGGGGATGTGTGTGTGTGTAAAGTGAAAAGTCCAAGCCTTCAGGTGTGCAGTTCAGAAAAAACAGAAAAGAGGAGGAGAAAAAGAAATCAAAATATAGAGGTATGTCATCTGTTTTAAATGCTGTTTAGTACAGAGACATTTTATTTGTACTACTAGCTAACTTTTCAGTAAAGCTAGTTAATAATGCTAGAGAATGATATCTGCTATAAACGATGTTCATGAATCATCTCAGTGTCAAGCCAGTAGGAAACTTCTGTGCTGCTACTTCTGCTGCTGCTGTTCCTGCTACCTTGTGCTGAAAATCGCTGATAAATATTACGCATGCAATTCTGCTGGGCATATTCAACTGTAGTGCAACGTAATCAGGCATAATCACATCTAGGTAATAATCTATATTTGTGCTATCTTGGTGCAAGTGGTGGTCTGCAGCAGTTGTTTGCCCTTTTCTGTCTGCATTCTGCTGCATGTTTCTGGTTGTACAACAATAGGCTAATCTACTCTACTACTGCCCAGATTCACTCAGGAAACATTTGCAGCGGCTCTTAGCAGCTGTTGAAGAAGGGCCTTCTTGTTCAACACCACTCTCTGAAGCAAGTCCAGCCCATCATTTGTGTTCTTCAATACACTACTATGTTGTCATTGTTGTGGTTTCAATTATTATTATTCATGCTACTGCTGTGTGTTGCAGAAGAACAGTGTTACTAATTAGATGAAGAGCTTGGTCAAATTAAATTAAGTTTAATTATACAATGAATCCAATACATGTACATGAAGAAGAACGACACAACATATCAGTGTGTATGTGCTGTATGTTTAAATCCCGCTGCGGCTCAGGCCGCGAGCAGCAGAAGCACCACCACCACCACATCCAGCCCAGCTCGTACCTCCGGTGACACGCAGCCTAAAGCAGGAGTTAATTGTACTTTACTGTAGGCATCATTTGCAGTAGATTAATAGCAACATGTTGTACTTCAGCTGCAGTGATGTGGTCAAAGCAGACACATTTTTGGTATAATCCCATGAAATATTCTCCAAAATCTATTACGTTATTCACATCAGTTATGTACACATCACTCATCCTGGCCCGTAAGTGGAATTTTATATTGTATTTATTGTATTTCTCTATTTGATTACAGTGTTTCCTATTGTTTCAATACAGCACCATTTCAATATATATTGTGGAACTGCAGTGGAACTTTAATTTTTATTTGGTGTTTTTGTTTGAGAATAAATTAAACTATTATGTATGTATGATGGTTGTTATGATGGTTGCATGACAGGGTTATTAATACTGCTGACAAAACAAACCAAACTGCCTTAAAAAGTCAGATCATGCAACACTTGGTATAAATGGCTGTGTTTTCATCTATACCCACTTGTGTGTTCTGCATAGGGATTTGGAGGATAAGTGCTAGACTACTGTAGTCGAAAGTCTCGTCCAGAGCAACGAGTGCTCCATGAACGCCGCTCTCCAACAGATTGCTGCTATACTCCCTCAGACCAATGGACTGGATCCAGTGGATCACCTGCTCATTGGTCCACACCAGCACATCTAAAGTAAAAGAGAGAAATAGTTTAGAGCGAGGGAAAAAAAACAGATAAAGAGATAATGTGCATGGCCACATAGTGTCAACTCACTGGCACACTCCCTTTGTTCATTTAAAGCACAGCTGTCAGCCAGCTTTCCAAGTTGGAACAGGCGGTGTGTGTGTGTGTAAATGGCAGGACTCTGATTTGACACGACAGCTGAGTCAAGTTCATGTGCAGAACTCAAGGTCAAAAGGGCAAGACTGGCTACATCTAAATGTGTGTGTCTGTAGGTGTGTGTGCATGTGCAAACCACTTGGTACGTGAAGCTTTGGATGAAAAGATTGTAGGCTTGCCTCAGCTGGCTTTTGACAGTGTGGCATGCAGCTGCTTCCATGTCCAGGCCAAGCTAACAATATCAGGAATAACCACTAGGTGGAACTCTGGTCTGATGACACTTTGGATGTATGTGAACAACCATTAGACCATGTTTACATGTGTGTGCTGTTTAAGTGTGTTGTTTTTTTTGGTTATGTACAGTATACCTTTCATGTCGTGTTGGCTGTCCTCTCTCCGCCGCTCCAAGTCTTTCCTGTCATAATTTAGTCTCTTCAAGCACATAATCCCATATTGAAGACTAGCCCTGGTACACACACAAAAAATATACGCCCACACAGAAAAGGATAAGCACATATGCATCATTAAAGTTCTCATTTCCATTGCTAATGTGTCTAGCAGATGAAAGTGCAGGCTGATCAAACAGCATCTATGCTAACTGCCAAAACCATGTACCTATGGAAGCTGTCCACCATCTTGAGGTGGCTCCTCAAGTCCTTCTTGGTGAGGTGGTCCAGCATGCGTGCATCCACCAGACACTCCATGAAGTAGGATCGGTACTGAGGCAGACCCAGACTGGGAAGCCATTCGTTTCCTATCCACTCATGGTTCATATCTCCATATGCCAGAGTCTAAAGGGACGCAAGTACATAATGTTACTAGTTTTACAATTACAGAAATTGATTAATGCTGATTAATGCATACACTTCAACCTGAATGCACGGTGTGTCCAAAAGTACATAAATGTTATTACTTGCACCTATAACTTGCAAGTCAAATGGTCTACTGTGTTGATAAATAGTTTGTTTTGATCATTGGTTGATCTCATAGAATTTGCCCTGAAAGATGCAGCAAAATTAAGAGAAACAGACAGACGTCCATCTGTGGACACTTATGAAGTCTAGACAGAAGAACTAATTAGGTAAAACACCTGTGTGTATGTCTTTAACAAAGATAATGTAGATGATAATAATATTTTGGTCAACAACTACCTTAGACACCATGTGTTTCGGTTATGATAATGATATATGTCACCAGTTAAAGAAAATGTATCTTATTTCATTTACTTTGGGTGAGTTCATCCGAATTATAACACAATTTAAAATCACCCTTAATGGTAACTTTCAATAAACACACTCTTTCCATGTCTTAGACTTTTTCTAAATATGTAATAAAAAATAAATCTGTTATTTGTTAATTTGTTTGAAGTGTTATTAAACCAGTAACCAGCAACTGTGTTTTGTACATATAAGCCAAATTAGAGTTGCCTGCAACACATTCAGAAAAGTTGAGACAGAGGCATGTTAACCACTGTGTTACACCACTGTTCCTTTCAATTACACTTGCAATGCAATGCTGCCTGAGGGCTCAAAAGGTCATGCTCATTCAACAGTGGTTTCCTTGGCCTTCAAACAGTACCTTTATGAAGCTACATTGCTGGAGCACATGCAGAATGAGGCTTGGGATTGTCCTACTGAAATAGCCACTGACTTCCTGGTAATTAATTTCCTTTTGGAGTCCTTAAATCTTTTCATAATATTATGTACTGTAGCTGGTGAAAGACATAAATTCTTTGTAAGCTTGTGTTGAGAAATATTCTTTTTGAACTGATTGACAGTTCCCTGATGAATACTGGCACAAAGTGGTGAGTTGTGATCATCTTTGCTTGCAAAGACTGAGCCTTTAGTGTATTTTATTTTATACTCTCACCTGTTACCAGTTAACCTGGTAATTTTGAAAAATACCTAGAATGGTTATACTTGTCCTATTTTTTGTTTTCTTTTTTTGGTAAGTTGCAGGCATCAAACTCTATATATTTACAAAGTACAATTATGTTAGAAGCTAAGCTTAAAATCTTTTTTTGTACAGCAAATGAACAAATCACATATTTCTTTTTTAGAAAAAGTCCATAAATTGAGTTTGTGTTCCTCTCATTTTCTGCTTCATTACAATAAAGGCAATTTGATCTTATTTTAAATCTTGAGAAACTACGCAAAGAACTAC
>OMLM01009878.1:27860-58589 GCA_900302695.1 Helostoma temminkii | reverse complement strand
CCATTGTCTCCTCCTTTTTAGACATTTTCCAAAGGGACACACACTTACACACACACACACACACACACACACACACACACACACACACACACACACACACACACACACACAAAAGCAATAGAATAATAAATTAAATTAAATAATATTAAAACACGGGGGTACCAACTGCTGCACATGACTGTATAAAAATACAATTTGTACAACAAAGATTGCATTTTTTTAAATGAGCCTGGCTCCTCTGCAGCATAATCAACAGCTATTTTGCATTTTCTCTCCAGGAGCATATTCGGAGGTGTCACAAGAGGACCTTGTTTACTGTAAACTGCAATAAACATCATCCTCTACCAGCAAAAACCAAAATAGAAGAGTGAAAAGTGTTATCTACATATTATTGTCTCTAGTGACACGACTAGTTCTACTGCATTGTCAGGCCACAGGCCTTCACATATTACATAAGTAGCAATGTTATTTGCTGTAGTATCTTCAAAATGTTCCTATTCTTGTAATGACTTTCTGTATTATCTTTAATACCGTGTTCTCATATCATCTGTATCCTTTTACTTGTTGCTGCACTGAACCTCCTTCTCCATGTGGATCTGTAATCAATTGTGCCTGCAATTTGTCACCTTATCTCTTCATTGATAGCATCAAGCTGCTCCTGTAGCATTAAAGCAAGAGTCTGAGCGTCTGACTGGCCACTGGGGGAAAGCAGGGCAGAGCTAACATCGTCCTCTAGGTCGGATTCTGCCTCAATATCGCTGCCAAGAAGGTGGCTGACGCTCCCACGTAGAGATGGGTAGTCCTGTTCAAATACCGCACACACCTGAACACGACAGACACGCAACTTTAACATAAATGTTTAAAATTTATATATGTGTTGATTAAATACGCACATATAGAAATACAATGACACTGGAAGTATGTGACCAGTTATGAAAAGAAATGGATGAACAAGGGAACTTACATCAGACATCAGTATCATAACATCAGCATGTCCATGGCAGCAAGTCACAGACAGAAAGACAGAGAGGTTAGTAGAGGATGGTAAGGTGGGCGTGAACACATCAGCCAAGCACTGACAGAAAGCAGACATGAATTTGCATAGAGCGCTGCTAAGGAGTTGTATGTAGTTAGTAGAAATAGCTGACCCATGATCTTGTGATCTGTACATTGGCCACCCTTATTAGTTTATGTGTATGTGAACAGCTGTGGGGAAAACATCACTGGCACCTTGTTTGGGTCATCTCGTAACGCTGACAGTCTGCCTTTCTGTGCCCGCCTAATCACAGTTGTGCTGTAGTGGCCATCTTGGCCCTCCACCACAGAGAAGCGAAGGTCACTGGAGCTACCCAGGTGAGATCTGGGAGTAAATGCATATCATTTACCATCAGTTTAAAAAAAAAAGTATGTTAGACAATAAGTATGAGAGAGCATGTGTTTCTCTATGTACCGAGGGTGAGTTCCATCTCCAAATACTCCGCTGCGGCGTTTCAAATGGTCGATCTCATTTCTTAACTTCTCAATCTCTCCGATGAGTCGTTCCTGTAGAGTAGTGAGGTGTTTTAGTATGGGCAGTGTTCAGATAACCGACTTAAGAAAACCACAATACGTATTCTATAACAATGCTTTCCAGCAACACAACACATTTTGGAAAACAGACCCATGTTTTTTTGCAGAGAGTTAATTTTAACAACTTTTTATGGTTAATTATATAAACTAATGATTGTTTTAACTACAGCTGTCAGTAAATACAGCAGAGTAAAAGGTAGAATATTTGTAAAAGTTAAGTATGAAAGTAAAAGTATGAAATAGCAGAAAATGAAAATAATTTTTTCATTGGCTGCATGATTCATTAAATTCTTACTGACCCTGGTGTGGTGAAATTCTTCAAGCTGTTTCTGGCAGTTCTCAAGGTCCTGAATAAGGGAGTTCTACAGAGAAAAATCATGAAACCATGTGAAATCAAATGTGTAGTCCATGTGTTATGCTATTTTTCTCTTAGTGCTTTAAAGAAATGACAACAGTATTTTGAGTAACCACTGTTTAGATCAATCTGTGGGTACAGGCCTTGCCTTGTCTTCCAAGGCAGCCATGCGCTCTTTCAGATGGAGCTGCAGTCTTTCATTAGACTCAGTGAGCAGGCGATCCACGGTGTCAGATAAACGCTTGTTATGCTCCTCATTCATTTTTTCTCTCTGACGAGCCTGATGAGCAGAGAGAGAGAGAGAGAGACCCAGAGAGATGATCATAAAATGTTATCTTTGATGTAGACTTCTTTTGGGTGTGTTTTTGGAGCTAATCAAGCATCTCTACATGGATTAAGAGATGAAGTGTGTATTTAGCTCAAGATCACCAGCTGCCAGATATAGGTCTACTTGGCCAACAATGGATCTTTCAGACAGAATGATTTAATTACAGTCATTTGCATGATGATGAAAAGGGTTTAAATGCCTTCTCTTAAATGGGAAGCACTGTGCTTAATATGTATTCCACAATAATTTCATTTAAGTTAATTAAAACAGACACACATCTGCATCCTTGGAGAGCTCCTTCAACTAAATATAGTCATGAAATCACAGAAAGAGAGAGAGAAATTAGCCTTGCGTGATTTATTCAGTGTCTAAAGATAGCAACCAATCAGTTTTTTGGGTGGGGGGAGGGGCAGTATGTTACAGCGAGCTATGTGGATTTGGTTAAATTCATGCAACAATGCACTAGGAAAACGGAGAGCTCTACTTATGTGTGTCTGTCCTAAGTGATTGTGTATGTAAGAGGCGTATGCATGAGGGAGCACAGAGCCAAGAGTCAAGGCGTCCAACTAATGTGAAGCATCAGCCCACTCACTCACATACATGCACACACATCATAGTGAGAGGTCAGAGAGACCCTGCAGGGCTGTTGCATACACACACACACTGACACACACACACACACACGCACACACACACACACACACACACACACACACACACACACACACTCACTCAAGCCTACACATGCACACACCCTTCCTAGCTCTTGGTTCTTCTCCTCCAGTTGTGACTCCAGCTGTCTGAGCCGCTCCTCAACGTTGCCATGACGCTCCTCAGCCTGCAGGGGGAGACACTTACATATAAGTGCCACTGTTACTATAAGCTCTGTAACTGTATTTATAGGTCAGACTCTTTCTGTATAGTTTTCTATAAGTTTGACTGTATATATTTAACTATAAATCAGTGACTCTCATTTCTTTTATCCATATACTTTGCTACAGTTTCTACAGTTATATATGTGTGTGTGTGTGTGTGTGTGTTACCTTGGAGAGAGCTGCTACTCTTTGTGCCAGTTCAGCTTCCACCTCTGGCAGTGTCTCAGCCTTCCTCATGGTCTGAGCCAGTCTCTGCTCTGCCATCTCTAGCATCTCCTGCAGCTGGCGCACCTTCTCCTCGCTCTGACACACACACACATACATACAGACACACGTAAAAAAAGAAGAGGGACATTAGTGTTGCCACAAGAGAGGTGTAATCAGACAGTGAGTAGGAAGGACGTGATACATGGTATGGAGGATTAGTTGCTGCTATTCCTCAGGATAACATGATGATTTTGAGCTCAGAATCATCCTGAACTACACATGAACCTTGAACGGCATGTTTCTATTGCTCACTCCCTCAACTGAATGAAATATTTATTAATACAATACACTTCAGTACATTACACTGTCATTCTCTTGAAATAACTCAGTTTATTACTATCTCAGGTTCATTGTGGATGATATAAATTAAATGTTAAAAAATGTTTAATTTGTTAAACGTTTGAACCAGACAGCACACTAGTCCAAATCCATAAGTCATATGTCACCTTGTGTTTTCATCCTGAGTATAGCTTCTTTGTGTATGTTACCTGTCGGTGCAGGGAGTCCTTGGTGGCCAGTTCATTTTCCAGTTTGTCATTGAGATCGTGGATGTGTGTTGTTTCCCGTTGGGCAGCCAGGTAACGTTTCTCTAATGTTGTTATCCTCTCTTCTAGATCCTCTCTCTGCAAAAACAGGAGACTCGTGGGAGGAAAACCAACACTAGCTAAAGGCTATCAACAGTGTACCTTATCTCTACACTACTGGTCATATTCTATATTAAGTAAAAACTTATTAACTTATTATTCTCCAACAGTAGAATAGTTGTAGTTTTGCTTAAACGATCACATGACACATCTAAAAATGAAAAACATGTATTTTCCCAGCATCAAAGTCAAAAGTTGACTAACTGAGCTTTTGTGGAAATAGCTTTCTGTTTGTTGCTGTGGATAATGTGCAAAACTCAATAACACAACACAACATTGTGCATGTCCAGCCAGTCTTAGCCATCTGTTATCATGTATAGTTGCACTGTAGGGGTGAGAATTCTCAGTGGCACAAAGAAAAAGTATATTTATGTTACAATAAATAATGTTGTGATGTATTCACATGGAGCAGTGCTATACTAACAGCACAATCTTATATTTAATTGGCTTTTTTAGTTAAAAAGCTCCAAGTCAAGCACATATGCTTTAGTCTCACCTCCCTCTGTTCCCTCTGTTGTTTGACTGACAGCTCCTCACTGCGGCTCAGTTCTCGGCGTGCATTCGCAAGCTCCACTTCAAGCTCAGCCACGCGGGCGTTGAGAGACGCAGAGTGCTCGCGTGTCTGGGCCAACTCCTTATTGGTCCGATCCAGCAGCTCCTGAAGCTCAGACACCCGGCTCCCATCATCATGAGCGTCTATGGAGCCATTGGGCAGTCTCTGCAAAGTGGAGAGACAGATGCATAGATATATACTGTTACATAAAACGTCATTGAGGACTGAGTGAACATATATAACACATTGACAGATATGCATGGGTGAAGGGTATTGAAAGTTGTTGAACAGATAAAGTTGGATGACCTAGTTAAAAAAGTGTTTGGTATTATGCATACGAGGTTGGGTTGTGTGAGGTTAGGCTGCCATGTTGTTGTTTTGATGTTGTTTCTCTTCTCTTCACAACTCAAAGTGCAGTTAATTCCAGGGCTTTAATTAAGCAAACCTTTGGGGACACATATTCAGACAGGCTACACAGTGGGCATCTAAAGTTAGCAAGACCTCTTCCTCCTTTAGCCTGCTCATGAATACCTTACAGAAACAGAACTAAATGATGTGTAACTACGCAATAAAACATGCCCGTTATTTGTGCAATTGTGCATAACTCCAGTTATAGAAGTCACAGAAAGTCATCAAATTTACTCTGAGGGAGTTTGGATACAGCATTATAGTGCCCCATCTGACTGACAATCTGGAGCAATCATTTCGTACAACATAGCCCTAAGATTGTCTTGGTTAGTGTTTATGGTGAAGCCGTGTGTGTGGTCATTATAGCTTAATGGTATTTGGAATATAATTATTCTCTAAAGGGTGTTAGTTGCAACATCCAGGGGCAGTGACTGTCGACAGCAGGTGTCACGGATAAATGTCCTTACAAAGTCTATGTTTGCAGAGTTCACACTCTGAAGCTACATTTTTCCTCTTAATGCTCACACTCCAGCCAGTCCTCTCATCTTACCTGCCTTGCTGCCTTTGATACAGTCACATCCCTGCTTTCATCCTTTCTTAATGGTAAGTCATCGATTTATCAAGTTTAATCATTTCTTTAAATAAAACTTACTGACAATGTTTGTTTTCTGCCAAGCCAAAGAAACACGAGCCAAAGTAAGGGGATCTTAGGAAAGAGATTTCCATGAAGATAAAAACAAGCTCTGCTGTTTAATCATGGGGAGGTTTGTTACTCCCTGTGGATGGACCCAGACAGTGTTACATAATGTGTGCTTGTTTCAGGGCTGGCCTCAAACCAGCAAGGATAGGGCTGAAACACAGAGCAAGAGCTGCTAATCTTATCATAATAATGAAGAGGGTAAAGGAAGAGACATGCTGCATTTAGCTCCATTCACTTGTGTTGTTGTATTACAGTATGTGTAGGAGGGAGACAAAGAAAGTGACCAGACAAATACTATAGGCAGACATAAAATAAAGCACAAACACAGCCAGGAAGACCTTCCATGTAGGTTTGGATCCATCTGTTCGCTCCACTGAGTCACCATCTTTCCTTTGTCTCACCATGTTCAACTGCAAGATAGATTAAAAAAGAACAATGAACAAACTCAAACATATGTATTTTTACTACTTTTTCTTTTCCCTCCTTGAATCCAATAACAGTCCCAAAGGTAAGCCTGATTCTTAGCTAACATGTCTTAGAGAGAATGCTCTACCATATTTTACATAACTACAAATAAGACACTCAGAATAAAGGTGGGAGGGTCTGCTCCGCTTATAAATCTGTGTGATCAGTGTAACTTAACAAGCTTTGACTTAAAATCTTACATAACCTACTGGGTGTTCTGCTTTCACTGAGCCTGCTGTGAATATTTAACATTGTTTTATCTACAGGAAATTTTATTTAATCAGTTTTAAATACATTAGTACAGAAGGCGAGTTTGTGTGTGTGTGTTTATTTAGTTTTATTTAGTCTAAGGCCTGAGGACTTTGGAATTGAGCTTTATTTTATTAAATTTATTTTTATTGGGTTTTAAGAAAAGGGTCGGTGCATGATACTATAAAAAGCTTAATGTCTTTGGAGTTACAAAGTAAATGTCTGTATTATATTACAGCACTGTATAGTACAGGAAGATACTAACTCCATTGAACACATGAGGTGGGTGATAAAACAGAAGTAAAGAGAATCACAGAAGATGGCAAGTCGTACTTAGTATTTCATATTTATCGAGGCATCAGTCTTTATAAAGCTCCAAAACAGGTCCCGAGTGGAAATGCCACCATCCAAATTACCTGTCAATCTGTTCAGCATAGACTTATAGGATGCGTTCCTAGAGTTGAGCTTCATAAATAAAATCTTATTGGATTTAATTTGGTGGCCAAGAAGACAGAGCCTCTCACCCAGCATGACACACTGTACACTGTACAACATCAAATCAGCCTGGAGACCAACAGATGTCTGCTAGGCACACATTCTATCCACAATAAGGCACACACACACACACACACACACACCTCTTGTGTGGTAGATGCTAGCTGTCCCTCCAGGGTGGCCACTCTCTCTAGCGCCACCCGAAGCCTCTCACGCACCTGACAAACACGCAAGGAAAGCATGTCACCACAAAGTTCAAAAACATGAGGACACATTTATGTGGAAGCAACAACTATACAACTATTGTGTGAACTTGAGAGAGTATGAATACTTTTCTAGGACAGACAATTTAATATGGAAACAGAAAGGTCTGTTATAATTCATTTCTAATTAGCTAGAGAAGCAGTTTAATTATATGCTTTGAATTTCCCAGTTATGCAAATATGTTGTATATGTTTATATGTATATGTTATGTATGTTATTAGAAATTCCAGCTTATTTTTCAACTGCCTCCATTTCCATGAAGTCTTTGCGCTTAATACAAGCTCAAGATTTCCTCCATCTGTTTTACATTTCAAGCCTATAAATATCTTCCCATCCATGAATGGCTTTTACTCTGAAACTCAATTACTGCTGAGGTGCTCATTAATAGCTTGACAAATACAAATGAATAGTCTGTCAAAACTAAATAGCAAGGGAAAAGAGAAACTGTTAAAAAGACAGGACCAAATAAGCAAATGGTTTTCTTTTCCTTCTGTTTGTTAGAGCAGACTTGTGTCGTGTGCGTGTGTGTGTTTGTCCACCTTTTCATCCAGAGCCTTGTGGTGTTCAAACAGTGACTTCAGAGCTTTGAGGACCTCCACCTCACTGGAGACTCCAGATGGTGGCGGTGCCTGTCTCTTCACCACTGTCATCCTCAGACTGCGTTCGTGACGAGACACCAGACACTCCAGGTGCTCCAACAGCAGCTACAGCACACACGCACACCCAACCAAGAGAATACCAATTTCGAGCTTATAAAGATTACTTGCTTTCATAAACATCACCACACACGTACAAACTCAGATGGAGCGTGTTTGCACACACACACATACCCTAGTGTTGTTCCTTTCAGCTTTCAGCTCAGATATTTCCTCCTCTTTCTCCAGCAGCTGCTCCCGACATATGTTCAGCTCCTTCGTCAGAGTGGCAAACTCCTACACAACACACACATAATGCCCACATACGGGTTAATACTCTATCACTGATCCATATAGAGGCCCCCACTTCTGCAAAGTCGAGCAAAGCTGTAATGTCTTAATGTGAGATCAAGTGAG
The DNA here is from genome assembly GCA_900302695.1 of Helostoma temminkii. Taxonomy (NCBI): domain Eukaryota; kingdom Metazoa; phylum Chordata; class Actinopteri; order Anabantiformes; family Helostomatidae; genus Helostoma; species Helostoma temminkii. Next base: position 50,365 of record OMLM01009878.1, on the reverse strand, counting down.
CGTGGTTGGACAGGTCTTACTTAATTTTTGGTGACCAGAGACACAAGCACACACTCCTGGCACAGAGCAGCAGCAGACATTGTCCAGAGGAAATCCTTATAGGCAGGTGAAGTTGGGGCACACTTTAATAATGGTCAACACAATGAGAAACAGTTCTCGTCTAGATAATGCTGCATCGGAAATGCCTGCTGTGATAAAAGGTGATTTGAGCCGGTAGAAACCTTGGAAATCTATGTACCAAGCTGGCACTGTACTGTCTGACATTAGCAGCTGTGCCAGCCTGCACACCTCTATGCCCACCACTGCATTTTTAGAGTCACAGATGCAATTCCTCATATCTGCAGTAATTAATTTTCTAAACCCTTCCTTTGATGGAGTGTCACATCATTTGACAAACAGCAGTCAAAATGTTTTGATGTCTACAGTGCTGGATTTACTTTTTTCCCTCTTTCTTCTCACACATGCAGCTAAGAGTACTGAGAACTACGAGGACATTTTTTTCTCTCTCACAGTCAAACACATCTGGCAAATGAACATCCTCATGATAATACAAGGACAATTACTATAAAGCAGAGAGAATTTCCAGCATTAATTCTGCTTGGTACTTTTACGTTTCAACAGTGCAGCTCGGATGTGTTCCCCTGTGTTTGGTTTTTATGCTGAACTAATTAACAAAAATGTAGCCGGTCCTATTATTGCTTTTCAGAACAAAAATCTACCTCTCCTACATGTCTTCTGTTGAATGCGTATTACAGTGTGTAATTTCACTGCCTCTCCTGCACTATTCAGGACAAGAGCAGCACCTTTTCACAGCTCCACAAACAGCTATATATCTATGGATATTTTATGCTCTTTTGGAGCTGTAGAGATGGCTCTATTAACTTTAATAGTCTGGAAGAACACTGTGATGGAACTGCAGTGCTCCTCTGCTGTGTTTGGTTTTTATGGTATATAAAATTTAATGGAATTTGACCTGTGCAATTTTTCACTTTGGAGTGAATGAGTCATTTCAAATCACAACAGTCAAAGATCCGTGAAGACGTAACATACTCGTTGCCAAGGACAAGTGATCTTATAATGACCCAATCATACAACGTTTAAAAATGTCACCAATATTACAGGCTTTTCAATGACTGACAACATCCTGTATGCTTCAGTGAAAATCTCATATATGTCAGCAAGATGCAATACAACCTACCTGGAGTATTTATCACGAAAGCCAAACTTTGCAAATAGTATTACTAATCATGACAAAGATGTCTTTCACTGAGAATGATAAGCTTCACCTGCTCTGATAGAAGATTATAAAGCCTCCACATCTTGTCTTCCTCAGACAAATCATAGTATAACTGTATAAGAAAAGGGGTGAAAAGTCAGTTTTTACTACAACTAATATTTCTTTTTTTGTTGCAGTTATCTAAGCAGTCAATTCTAATCTCTGAGGATATTTTTCAGATTCCCAGCCCCATACTTAATCAAACTGTCCATGTGAGTTTCAGTTGTCTGCTATTGATGCAATTTACACAAAATGAGGTGCAGTTGAAGTCCAAATCAGAGCCAGTGGTTTATCCTCCCTGGACTTGCCTTAAATGTTCATTCACAAACAATCCTTAAAGTATGGTAGTGTACTTCTTACAGCTATGGGAATGCACTTTTAGTATTAGGTTTATAATCCAAACACTGCACCAGCCTAACAGATGTTGCTAATATGTACTAGAGCGTTCCACATTGCCACTGTTAAACTGTAGCTAAGATGTGTGAGAGGCGCGGTTGAGAATACCAGTACAACAGCACACCTGCCTGTACTGGACTCTCTTATCACCCAACAGCTGAGGTTCGGAGAGGATTGTCAGCCAATAATAAATTAAGAATGCACCTATTTTGCCTAAATTTGCCTTGTGTCATATCATATCACAGGCAAGGTAACCTGTGTTGATGACCTACAACTGAATGTATAGAGCCATGTGACATAATAAAACAAAACTAAGAAAAAGAGAAAGGTGATCAGAAAATGATTGTTAGACATTTCTCAGTATAAAATGTTTGCTTTATTCATGCAAATCTGATAAAAAAGACTTTTATTTTATTGTACCTACTAATGTACATTGAAAATCACATTTTAATGTTGTTTTCCATTAACACATTTGTTTATAAAAATGCTGACAGATGTATGTAATGATTATTATGATTATTGTATGATGATTTTTATACAGCAACTCAAAAAATTAACATCTCATCCCAACCAAACTCACAGATTTCTGCATCTCTACTGACCCTGCCCATTTCACTATGAACACTAGAAGGTGATATGGAAGGAAATGACTGAAAAGGAAGAGAGAGGGAAGGAGCAATAGGAAGAAACAGGGAAAATGGGTCAGATTGTTCATTTTACTTTCCCCTATTCCACAGGGGTGCACCAATAGACAGGAGCTCAGCCCAAATCCACCAACAGATGTTAGAGCTCACTGTCTCTTTCAATCATGGCAAAAGGGCTCAACAGGCCACCTCTGGTGCTCTCTATTCATCTCTTCATCCCTTCATCTTCTTGCCTTTTAGAAGCACTCTTTCAATACTAAAAAGAGCAAAAACAAATGGGAGAAGCATACACTGCCAAATAACTAAGTATAGATAAGTTAGGAATAAATATAACAGAAAAGATGTGTTATATATAAAATATAACACATCACTGTCTAGACAAAAAAATTCTCTATTTAATTTCTCATGAAAATCTGTCTAACACCTTCCCTCTGGCAGCTTCTACTGCTGTTGCTTTTCCATACACATACTCCACAATCCTAACGCCCCAAAACCATGTGAGCTTTGAAATCCCTGGATGTTTATTCAACTTCACACAACAGTCAGATATAGACACGGCTCTGACAACACAACCTCGACATCTGTCAGAATGTGTATCATATAGACAGAAGAGAACGTTCTGGAGGAGAAATGCCGCTCCTCTGCCTCCAACCACAATGTGAGATAGCAAGTGGTTACCAAACACTGCTGAGCCCAGACATTGTAAAGGGATTTCTCCCCTTCGCTTCCTTAAGCAGTTTGGGATTAAGAGATGAAAAAAAATGCTCTCTGTGTGTGTGTGTGTGTGTGCGCAGAGAAAGAGGGAGAGATATTGGAATGCAGACGGATAGAAAAAAAAGAGCTGAAAAACTATGTTCACTCTCACACACACACACACACACGCACGCACACACACACACACACACACACACACACACACACACACACACACACACACACACACACAAACGATCCAAGAAATATAAGGTTTTTGTAAGTTTGCTTATCCTCCTATATTTGCTTCTGAGTGTGTACGCTTATGTTTGGCTCTGTATTTGTGTTTGTAATGTGCAAATACGTCGGCACTCTGGAGAGTTAATCTGCACCTCACACCTGAACTGTCTTTGAAGTCACTCCCTCACTCCTTCATTCACTCATGCACTATTCCCTACATCATGAAGAATATATATAGTGGGGTTTGTTCAATACAGTAATGGAAAGTAAAATAAAGGTAAAGTAGTTTGCATACCTTTATAATGTAATCTGCATTTGTCAGATGGAAATACAGACACAATATAGTGCAGTAAATTAAACTTATGGATGAAGTCAGACACTCAATATTCAACATACCCCGTCATTTTATTCCTACACTGACGAAAATAACTGTGTTGACGTCTGTGTGTGTGTGGCTGCATGGGGATGTAGGGGCTGTAGCAGTCATCGCGAATGACATCATCATTTTCTTGCCAATTATTCAGTCGTAAATCTGTGGTGGAGGAAACTGACTGTGAGCATTCTGAGGATCTGATCATCACAGACATTGGCCTTTGCATTTTCAGCTCATTACCATTATTATTCAAGGTACTTTTAAAACTCCAGTTACTCCGGTGTAACAGGCAGGGTAAACTTATTATCAGATGGACTAATTCTTGATGTTCCATGGATACATTCTGAACTCAGGAAGGCTTCTGGTACTGGTAAATTTTATGAAACCTTATATGACTGGCTGTGATGTATCTGCCTTATTTAAACAGATTTGGTAATCATTCATTATCCTAACTGCTTTTCCTCTTTTAAGAGTTGTGGGTTGCTGGAACCTATCCCAGCTGTCATTGGGCAAAAGAGAAGGGTACACCCTGGACAGTCTGTCACAGGCCTGACAACCATACACACCATTAGGCAATTTAGAGTTACCAGTTAACCAAACTGCATGTCTTCGGACAGTGGGAGGAAGCTAGAGTACCCGGAGAAAGCTTATGCTGACACAGGGAGAACATGCGAACTCCACACAGAAGGACACCTGTCCAACCTTTGGATTCAACCAAGTCCTTCTCAAGTCCTGAGGCTATTTAAAAACTATATTAATGACTGTTCTGACTTGCTTTGTAACTCTTAAACAAGCCAGGTATTTTGGCTGGAATTATTTATATATCTACATCAATTAAAAAATCCATCTCCAGTTGAATGTGTTGACCCTCCAGGTCATGCCATATCAGTGTTACAACCCAGTAACTCCTCAAATAATTGAGATAAAAGAAAACAAATAAAAAAGTATAACTACTCACCTACCGTAACAAGTGAACTTTTAACAATGTTTGCAATTTTTTTTACAGTACAGTCTTCAGAGCCCAGAGGCTCTAAACTAATATATATAGGAACTAGGACACACATTAAAAGAAACTAGGAGGAAGAAAAGTTTCAGTGTTACAAGTAGACATTTTCATTTTCATGTCCAATATGCACCTCTAAATTAGTGAGTGGTTTTAGAAAATTGATGAGAATGCAAAGTGTGTAAGATGTTCTAGGATAACACTTAAATACAGTTAATGACTAACAACTATAATTGATTTTGAATTAGTTTGCAACATATAGTATTTTTCTGTTTCTATAAACAGTAAATGTGGTTTACCAGCTGTTAACTGCACTGAAATGCGACCAGACAATATTTTGTGTCTTTAGTATAACTTATATTTACTTTTCTCCCCAAACTCTCTTCCCCTGTGTGCACACAGACAGTAGCCTAACTTTGAGCAAATCTGTTCTCCACATGTTGTTGTATGTGATTTTGGAAGAAATCACAACATAGTGCATAAAAAAATAAAAATAATATGCTTCCACACATTGTCAAACATCTCCTGGGATGTAATAAAGGTCACAGATACAGTAGATGAAACTTTTAAAGGAATTTACGCTCTGGGCAACACAAAGCTAGATTAACAAGACGGAAGATTGAAGCTTAAATAAGAAGCTGGTAGAAAGAAAGAAAAATAGGAAATATGTGACTAAGCAAGAATGTGAAAAGAGTGAAACTGTAAACACGAGAATTAATTCACACGTCATATGATTCACAGGGTAGGGTTGTGATATCATTTATGCTAATCAGAGGATGTTTACAGTACATGTGCACTCACAGGCAGTCAGAGTGTATCTAAAAACAGGAAGATGTCCAGTTAAATTATGCTACATGTACAACAGGTATATGTGTATTGGTAAGGGATACTTTTGCGCCTTGTGTAGTCAGAAATATTGAATTTAATATTGACTGAATAGATGAATCCTGCATATTTCATTAAGTCAGAGGTGCACAAAAGCAGTATCTCAGTGCAGTCTTTAAAATCCCTTAATCAGATGTGTTTTTCCTGCAGCTGTTCAGCTGTAATCACTGCATTTTCATGTAATTAAAAAATCTGATTACTCAGAGAAACTGGGTTTCTTGGGCAATCGAGGAACAAGTTTACGTGGAGTTAAGTAACCTGACTACTGGAAATCCATGTATACATGCAGCAGAAGAGTAATCAGATTTCTCCCCTAACTTTGGCTTTTTTTGTAAGCATGGTTCACAGATTTTAAGAGTTCAGAGACAGAACAGACTGGTTCAGCCTGACCTTTCTGTGATACTTCATAAAGAAAAGAAAAAAGAACACAGCAAGAATCAGTGCTTCATCAGAGATTGTATATAATGACTGAGCTCATTTCTCTTGCACGCTCCAAAAGACACTAAATTAACTCTGATGTAAATCATGATAATTCACTAAGGAGTGCCACACTGAAGATGAATGCATAGCCGGGGACTGGAGAATGAGTGAGTCCCTGGGGAGGTTCAGATATCACAGCTCTGTAACTCTTCACCACTGCAGAGAGAGTGAGGCAGCAAAGAGTGAGATCTGGACTCAACGTTCCTTCTACAAACCTTAGCCAAAACACACACACAATAGCTGTGACACACACCATCACCACAACACCTTGGCTCAGTGTTGGCCCCAAGTAGGCAGTGAGTAATCTGTTACCATGACGCCATCCTGTAGACTGCTGCTGTCACCATGGCAACAGCTCATTAGGAAAGTGAAGCGTTTGAGCAGCATATAAACTTTGCATGTCCATTTTATCAGATGAACACTGAACTACACAAAAGCACATCCATGCAGACGCACACTCTAAAACACAAACATGCACAGAGCTGCAGAGATTTTCCTTCTGTGTGACAGCTCTCAAAACCAGGGAAAGAAGCAGCTGACTGCAGCACTTGACAGATCTCCAACCTGACTGCCGCTCTAAAGGAACAAGTCAGACTGAAAACTTTTTTAAAAAGATACTCTTCAGAATGCAAAACATGGAAAAAAAATAGAATTTTTTTTTTTTTTCATGGCTGAGACAGGTGTAGTAAAATTAGGCCTCTGCGTAATCATTGTGAGTCATGAACAAATCAGCCTAAGCGAGGCACATTAGGGATAAAGCCAAGACTGACTGAAGTCATGCCAGCTCTGGACTCAGCTAATACTACAGCAAATACGCTCGTAAATGCAATTCAGAAAATCCTACTCTAAACACCGGTTCAGGATCAGGAAATAGTGCGAAATTCGAAAGACAAGTGAACCTAAAAGACTTTGAACCACTTTTGAAGGGCTTTAAATGAAACCTGCCAGCAAATCCCACCACTGTAAAATATCAACAATCAATTTCATTAACAATTTAATAGCCTGATTATTACAATTGGCCATAAAGTTGATTGAACAGCAAAAGCATTTTACAGCAACAGAAGAGATGGCACATCAGCTCTTTGTCTCTTTCCTAAATATCATTTTCTTATGGTTCAGCATACAAAGAGGTGTCAAATCCCTGCAAGTTTTCCAACTTTCTCTCCTCCTCTGTGCCCATCGAAGGCCTGAGTCCAGAGCAGCATCTATTCATGTATCCCAGTTTTCTTCATTAAAGCAAAACAAAACCTCCACCAGATAACAGGGACAAAGAAAGAGAAGAAGGAAAAATGAAAGAGGAATACTTTCTCTACATGGATGAAAAGGTAAATACTTACAGTTTTTGATGTGCATCACATTACTCACACAGTGAGTAAAGCACATGCAGCAACCATGCAAATAGCCACACGAACCAATGGAATGCCTTATCGCAGGGGGCGTGCCCACATTTTTAAACCAATATGCACTTTGCATCACGGCAAAGCATTTTTCGCAGCTTGACTAAGCCGTGCTAGTGAAAAGGAAGAAGGGTAGGAAGCTGCGGAGAGGAGGCCATGTCTCAGTCCTAGAAAAGCATCATCAGTGCTGAAATCAATACTCAGGCAAGGACACGTGGAGACTGCAGAAAGAGCTATTTGAGCTGGAAGCAATCATTCATTGATAATATTCACAAACTATACAGGTGAGACTATATGAGGTGATCATAGGTGATGATCCCTACCTGGTACATGTAGGTGTTAAAGTGGGTCCCATTCTGAAGGTGGATCTTCACTGTTGGGTTCATGGTGAAGGCTAAACATATCAGATCCCTTAAACAGACACCCCATAAAAAGACTGAGAGGTAGAGTATGAGGATTGATAGAAAGTGAGGGTGAGGAAGGTGCAAAGGAGGGATCCTGAGTCCTGCTCGACTCGACACTGAGTGTAGCAGGGCTAGATTCCTCTGCCCTCCACTGGGACAACAGCACTCCGCTACTCAGCCTGCTCTATCTACAGGCTGGGACGAGAGACAGCTGAGAACAGGGGCAAGGAAGGGGAGAGAGAGAGAGAGAGAGAGAGAGAGACAGAGAGAAAGAGAAAGGAAGGGGTCGGGAGAGATAAACAAGAAAGGGCTGAACACAGGGGAAAAGCAGGGCTGAGGTAAACATGTATGATTTTGATCAGAGACGGGATCAGAATATGAGACAAAAATAACAAGGTCAGAGAGGAGGAGGAGGAGGAGGAGCGAGAGTGGCTTGTAGTGATCAGCTGATGGAGGAAGAAAGAAAGACTGCTGGAGGCCCTGGCCACCTGTTCTTTATTGCTTACACACACACACACACACACACATACACACGGCATCACAACATGACATAAAAGTTCAGGGACTGAAAAGGACTTTTTAAGTCACATTTGGAACTAATGCCAAGAATTAGCAAAAAAATTAAACGCTCTATTTCCTCCCAATAAAACCTCCAGTCACTGCTTACTCAACACAAATTCAAGAGACCCATTTTTCTCCAGCATGACATTGTGTGCGCTGATTCTTTCTATTTATAAACGGTAGCCTGTTTCGTTCCTCTTCTCTCAGTGGGATTTCACAGTGCATGCACTTTACTGGACTCAGAAACTCCTTCCAGTGATTTTATACAGTAAAGAATATCAAGCATATTTTTGCATAATTTTATTAGAGTCATCAGTGTCAGACTCATACATCTTAATTTTTCTTGGTACCGTTCCATCTAAGGATATATTATGACACCTGGCTATTGAAATGTGGGAAATACCAAATCTTATTAAATATGTTAAATTTATTAAATAGGAATATTATTAGGCCACATCCTGATTGTTGAAATCAGCAATAGACAACATACCAACTATGGGGCACTCCCCTAATTTTAAATGTCAGTGTTATTTTACTCATCACTGGGAGCACACATCCATAAACAGTTGTATAATGCAGCTCTGTAAGAGCTTTGTCTCAGAAAATTGCTCTAGTAAATTAATTACTGAGTAATCAAGTAAACAGCACATTTTTAAGAGTAAGCCTATTGTAAAAACCTGGGGAATTAAGTTTGAAACTAATGATCATTAACCGGGCAGGGTGGGTCCATGTTGCATTGTGGCAATGCAGAACAGGGGCTTTGTGGGGCATGACCCATTCTTAGAATTAAGAGTCAGGATGTTTTGTGTCAGCTGCTTTTGAACAGTCTTTTTTAATCGTTTGCAAGAGAGCCAGCATTATTTAGGTAATTTAATTTCATTAACTTATGATTTGTTAGCCCATGCCGCTTCTCATTTACACTACTCATAGGCTTACAGGCTTTTGATATGTAAAATTGCTAGTAATGCTGCTAAAATTCACCCAATGAAATTTATTGAAAATTACAAGTACATCCAGCGTTTTATATTTTAATCTGTTTTGTCCAAATTTCAAAATTGACATGAAATAGATGCAGGACTCTTATACAAAATACACTCAGTGTGCTCTCTTAGTATGGTATCTGTGTGGTACTCTGTGTTTAAGTATAATGACAGCTCTTAGGAACTGGAGTCGAACTGGAATCTGATTCTAATTCTACATTACTGCTAAAAGCCGTTTAACATTGTGTGCAAGAAGTGGATTATAGCACAATGCCTTTATGAAAACAGTAAAGACTGATTTGAATGACCACTTTCATTCAGAATTTCTCCCATTTGTTTGTCCGTTAGTTATCAACCCACGTGTGCTTCGTCACTTATTGGACTGACCCACTCACTTATTCTACTTTCAAAAATGTTCACTGACCATTATAACCACTGGGAGTGGTAGTGCATATATCTAGAAAAAGACAGGTGGCTCCTGTCTTCAGGTCTACTTGCATGCACCTGGTTGTCAGGGTAACAGAGTTCACAAGAAGAAGATGAATCAGTGAGACAATCAAGGCTCCAAACATCCCTTAGTGGTGACTTCCATCATTAGCCAACAGCAGCGCTCCAAGTTACATCCACTGAGTAACCAAGCAAAGCGGTCACTTCTACCATCTGGGTTAGTGGTGAGAGAGAGACTCCTGCTGGCAACATTAAGTACTTCCACAAAATACAAATACAAAAAGTTCTGTAAATTCACACATAAATGGGCAAAAATGTATGTGCAGATGTTTTAGTGTAGCAAGAGGTTTTAAAAAGGAAAAGGTTTGATCATTCAGAAATGTACATGTGCAATTATTGTACATGGAGCCTTTGGGTCATGATTAAGATGAAGGAGAAGCAGAAACGCACTTGTGACAATAGAAGCCAGTAATAATTCATGTGTGGTGATAGCTTCTCATCCTTGACATAAGTAGGAGCCAGGCTAGGCAGAAGTGCAGATTTATCGACAGAGACAGAAACAAAAATTCATTCACACAGGCACTCAGCACACAACATCAGAGGAACTGACAAAAACACAAGAAACTTGACACATTTGGAAAAGCATTTTGTGCAGAAGAAGTCACAGAAGTGGGAGACCTCTGACGTCTTATCTAACAGTTCTCACAGTTTTCTCTCCCTTTCGCTTTTCTCTACCTAAGTCTATCTCCTCTTGTTCCTGCCTAACTACACTTGATTACTTCTTTCACACTATCCACTCCAGCTACTTGATGTTTGCTCTCTCATCCTTTTTTGGTTCCTTTGCTTTCCCTCTCACTTCTGTTTTTCTGTTTTTCTCAATTGTTGCTAATCTCAGCTAAACATTCCCTTGACAGAGAGCAGCCATTTTACATTGTAACATAACATGGAGCAGAAGACACATACCCCATCCAACTGTCACTAGTTTTTGTTTCAGGAAGGAGTATGCTACATGCTGGATCCAAACCACAAACACTATTCATATATATTATTTCTTCCATAAGGTCTAACAAAAAATTTAAAATGCAAAATTAGTTGAAAATCAGTGACACTTAAAATTACATTCAGTTTCACTAATGGGACTGAAATAAGGCTGTATTTGCATCTACAATAACACAAAAAAATAAACATCCATACAAAGACAAAATGGGTGTTAGTGGTAAATTGCACTGTTGTGTGAATAGTTTTCTGCCTTATGGCTCCAAGAAAAGGAAAGGAAAGGGAAAGCAGTTGGATAATGGATGAATGGACAAAGACAAAATTGTAAATATTATTTTGGTAACTTCATCTTAATCTTGTCTTTTGCCGCATTAACAATGATTAATGTTCAAGGGAAGGTTGTTTTTAATGGTATATTAAAAGAATGGTTTAGTGGTTTGATTCATTAGTAAGCTTTAGAGGTCCTTGGAGACATGTGTTGTTATAAATAATGTATAACTATAACAACTGACTGGCATAAAACAGTGAAATTATGCCTTTGTAGTATACATACATGCATTATTACACCAGACCCAGTCACTACTCTGGGAAGATCTATCTCCTATCTATTCCTCTTGATCACCACTGTCTTCATCACCTCATGCTCTTGCTCTTCCACTACTTCCTGCTGTCCTCATTTGTTGTTGTTTCAGTCTCCTCTGTTCTCTTCCCTTCTGCCTCAGTTTAAAGCACCTGTGTCAGCTCTGCCTCTCTCTCCTGCTGCTCCCATCATTCAGTTGAAGCACGTGGCTTACCTCTCTCCATCTCTGTCCTCCTCAAACCCCTGGTGAGTCCAGAGGGAGGCCTTTAACTGCTATAAGCCATTAACTACGTCTATTAACACAATTTCAAATAACACATGCACTAATAGGTTCTGTTAGTACTGTATATACAGCCACAACTAGTTTGTTCCAGACATTTTTCTCATATCTTCACAAAAATCACATTCTATTTATTCAGAATAAAATATATTTACCTAAAAAAACAATACTTAACTAATCTATGATGCACACACACATTGTGTGGCTGATTCATTTTAATAAACCCCCACCATACACAAACAGACTGATTCATTCACTGAAAAATACATAAAACTAACACACAAATACTCCAGAGACTGCACAAACACACTAACTCAGTCCATCCCAGCTGCTCTGTTTTGCACATGAAAGTGTATCGTGGTTCTAGAGGAAAGCAGAAGTTGAATCAAACACAGCATTATTAATATTAATCATCATATTCAGAGTCAATAAACTGCTACAAGGGTGCACCCAGCATAACTTCCAATTATCCAATGTCTTCCCAAACCATCATGTTGCTAAAATGGCTGTGAGTAATGAGTAGCTTAGGTGTTGCATTTATGTTGAGGTCAGGAATGCAGCTCTTGCCCTTCACAGGGCACAAACTGCAGCAGCAGGATGTAACTCTACACCACTGTGTGTGTATGTGTCTACAGTAAGTCCACAATAACTGTGTATTAGCAGAGGCACAACAAGCGCCTCTCATGGAGCCCGAAAGTGAAGCATCACACTGCTGTCCAGCCCTTATCCCACAGCCTCTGTCCTTCAGAGAGAAACAAAACAATGGAAACACGGAGGATGGGACTGAATACAAAACCACCCTCTAGTTATGATATGGCTAACTATGAGTTTTTCTCAGATCTACAAATCCTAGAGAAAATGCCAGATACTGGAAGGACAATTACAAGAGGGACAAAAAATTACAGCATCAATATTTATGGAGTATTCAACTCTTTCCCTTTTATTTGTCAAGTAAATTGTACCATTTGTCTTTCATCTTTGTAATCCACACAGGTGATGGGACTACAATCCCTTTAACCAAACCATTGGTTTTGGCAAATTAATGGAAAATGTTATGTGTTTGCATGTTCATGTAAAGGTTAGGTGTGAGACGACACTATGTGCCAATGGTGAGCACGGCCATAATTTTTGCCATAGTCTTCATCAGTATGGTGTGCATAACTTTTTAAGCATAGCATACATGATTAAATTCAGTCAGCGAAATAATAAAATGGTTAGAATGGTTAAAATGGAAATGGAAAAGTCCAGTACAACTGAAGAAGGAGCTGCATCCACTGAAACTAAGGAAATTAAATAAACAAGAATAGAACCTGAGCCCAAAGCTAATATTATCACACCATGATGAAAAGGTATACTTTATTAAAAATATGCAGCTTTATTTCATAGCAGCTTCCTTATGCTGCATACCCACACAGCAAAGCACACAAACATTTCATACGTATGTTTCTAATTTTAGATATTAAAATATTTCCTACAAACAATGCTGCTTGCTATAAAAACTTATTAAATCGTTGCACGCCTGCTCATGAGGGTGTGCTATAAAGGAGTGAGGCATTACACATGATTTGACTGTTTAGTGATAAACAACCTGTATTTTTATTGTTCCTCCCATTAAATGAAGCCATGTCCCTAACAAAACACTGCATCACTCATTGACTTTGTCATGAGCTCCTCCTCTTCTAAAATCCTCAATGAGTTAGTTAAAACTTCATACTCGTCATTCAGCATCATAGCTTTTGGGAGTGTCTGTGCAATGGTAGCAGGGGGAGTGGAGGTGAATCAGAGAGAGAGGGAGACAGAGAGAGAAGTGTGGAGAATGCAGCGTGAATGACTTTCTGTCACGCAGGTTCCTAAAATACATGACTTTTCTTTTCATAGCTCTGAAAACACACACATACACATGCCGTCGTGTTTCCATCACTTCAGAGGATGTTCGACTTGCATTCATTTCTGGAGGACATACTATAACCACAACCTTTATACATCCTTGCCTTACCCTTACCTTAAACATAATTTTACCTCAACTTTAAACCAAGTCTCCACTATTAAATTTTATGATTGGATGTATGTATGAATGTACAAACAAACACACATTAATTACACTGGCCCCATGTACAGTCACTTTCTAAACAGTTTGATGTTTATTCAGATACGCATGGATAAACTGAATAAACAGGTGACTGGGCAGGACAACAAGAGGTAACTGATCCTCAAAAAACACACACATTCCTACGCACAGTGTGCAATTTGATTTGGCGTCTAATGTGAAAATCATGTGCCCAAACCTCAGTGTAGTTTATTGTATTTTGGAAGGTTAATACCTTAGTGGATATTTGTCCTGGTTCTACAGTATAAAAGTCTGAACAACATGACACATAAAGCTCTGCCAATGGTTTAGGAGAATGAACACACACACACACACACACACACACACACACACACACACACACACACACACACACACACACACACTTATACATCTTATAAAGCTAGGTGCAACAACAATAACACAAAGTGCTTTAAAAATAATTCCCCTCTGATTTAGTCCAAACTATGATGGTCATCTGAAGTATTGCAGATATTTGTGTGTGTGTGTGTGTGTGTGTGTGTGTGCATCCATCACAAGGCTCTGGATAATTTATTTATGAAATGTGATTTTCTTTCTGGAAGGCTCTCCAGCCTTGTAACTTAACCTTGCGCACTCAGTCAATTGGGCACACACACACATACAGTCAAAGACACGTGCACAGACACACAGTGTCACTCTCAATCATACTTTGCTGTTGCACTGATGTACAGTATTTGCTCTACCAAGAAATGATTTTGTTTATTTTTGGGATATGAGGATTTAAATCCTCTGTGTATATTACGCACATGTTTGAGGGGAACAGGGTCATTTAGCTTGTGTGTTTGAGTCTATATTGTGTTTATGTGTGGATACTGTTGCAGTCCCTTATTTTCCCAAGTACCATTGCTTCTCCTTATGACTCATACAGCGGCAGCTCATTTTCACAGAGAATACATTTTTCATGTCACAGTAGGTGTGCACAATTTCATACTAACAATTTTTACTAGTTTAATAATTACAACATGTATTATGATGTCACTGTATTCACATTTTCAAGGCCAGTGGGTGAAAAAATGGAGAAGAGGCGAGGAAATACTTAGGTGCGTGGGTGTGGCACAAATTGCGTAACTTCTCTGCCACTTCTTCGTTTCTTGTGTGTGTAAGCCAGTCACACTGAGTAACTGAGTGAGCTCATCTGTTTTGTAGGTCTATAAATATTGTAGATGCCATGTGCCTGCAGTGGACCTTCTCAGCAAGCTACTGTATGATGTCATTCTGGCACACCTCTAACCAACGCACACATACAGCTGTTCTGTCAAGGCCAAATATTCATCCAACACTGGGGTGTGGCAGGCAGGGATGCAGAGCCCACAGCTGTTTCATGAAACCAGCCATTTCTTCCATTTACTGTTTTCATTATTCCTCCATCTTCAATCCCTTTGCTGGTGTTATTTTTGTTTTGTGAACCGTATGTCCTCTTACCATCGAAGGTCATTTGGACAGCCAGAAGATGAGAAAATGGTAGGTGAAATCTCAAATCCATATTATGATTACTGCAAAACTGAAACTATTATTAATAATAGGCTGACCAACTGACACATTGTTATTTTGGTAATTGCAAAATATCCACTGTTCTAACTTCTCATGATAGATGCTGGTGAACAGCTGATATGAACAGCTGCTGGTTTTCTAGTTTTCTAAATTAATAAGTAGAATCTATTTTACACACACACACACACACACACACACACACACACACACAGAGAGAGAGAGAGAGAGACTGTATCTCTCTCTCTCTTGCTCCATCTTTCATGTCTATCTACAGCATATCAATAAAGGCCACAATATGTCTGATATTAAATAAACAGCCTTTATTTTTCATTGCTATTGTTGTTTTCTTCTTGGCTATGCACTCATGACACTGTATGTCATTACTGTCTTTCTGGCAATGGATCTAATACATCTTGCTTCCTCTTGAACTACTTTATATAATACTTTATATATATAATACATTTAATTTAATCTTGTTTTTCCATCATCTTTAATTAAGACACCAGCACAACCACACTGCCAACATGGCAACACAGTCTATTCCTCATCTGCACTCTTGACTGCAACTGCAATTTCTGTATCCAAGTTAGACTGAGCTTAGGGTTTACTGGTTTAAAAGAGTTATATTATGCCTTTTTAATGGTGAATTGAGGTGTTTGCATGCTGGCTGGTAGGAAAACTCCCAGGTTTCAATCTGGCCAATATGCTTCTTTCTCACATTTTTTCAAACTGCTATACCCCTTGATGTCAAGTTGCAGTAAAGTCCATATGATTATCCATTTTGGGTTCCTATGGCATCCAGTCCACCCTCTCAGGCGACCTGGAAGGTTAAGCACTAATTCAAGAGTTAATGCAGTTGAGAGTTGAACTACCAACTCATTTTTGTGAAGGAGAGCTTTGTGTGTTTAAGATATAACTCAAAGTCACTGCTAATGAATAGTTGCACAACTAATTTATTAGGATAATAAATTAGTTGTGCAACTATTGTCTAACATTGTCAAATAGCAGTGAATATAGTGGTGTTGTCGTCAAACACTGTTTTAGACAACTTTTGCAAGCTGGCCAATCAAAACAGAGTGGGCTGTGGGAAGAGCTCAAACAAGTCTTTTTAGTCACAAGGCCAGATGAGTTGTTGCATAAAATGGGATTATAACATGTATTTGCAGTTTTTTTAACTTGTAAATTACATAATCTTGTATTAGTGGAACATGAGAATAAAATCTAAACCCTGAATTAAACCTAATATGGCCACTTTTATCTGTACAGTGGTATAGTGCTGACTCTAGAACATATATAAAATATCAACATGTCCCAGAATTAGCGTTAACACTTTTAAAATGTCCAATTAACAAAACTCAAACATACAGTATGCATTTACTGTTATAGAAAATCAACAAATATTCACTTTTGAGAAGCAAGAACCAATGAATTTTAGGCATTATTGACATAAAATGACAAATTATTATCAAAAGCATTTCAGCCAACTCCACTTGCTTTGTGTTGAATAAACCAACACAAAGGCCACAATCACTGGCTGTACTTTTGGGAGCATTACAGGATTGTTCTTTAAAGTTTATAAAAAGTTTTGGACAAACAAAGGACAAAACAAGCAGTAGCTAGATCCAGTACAATGTTCTTTGCAGGTCCATTACTGCTTTCATCATTCTGTCTCAATAAACAGGGGATTCCTCCACTGAGGCCTTCAGCCAGACCCACTAACACAGAGAGCCGCAGAGCTTTGGCAGCTGATCAGTAGCAGCTATCAAGGTTGAGGCTTCACAAGCTACAAAATACACAAACCTTACACAGAAAAAACACAGAAACAACAGTCTTCATAGTTGTCAACATGAAACAGCTTGTATTTTGATCTAAGAAAGCTGTACGCACATGGTCCATGTATTTTAAGAGTAATTTAGTTCAAGTCAAGTCAGTTTTATAAACTATGCTAAACACAGGTGAAAAGATATGCATATACACACACACACACGCACATGGATGCACATACATGCAGAGTTGCTGACAGTTGGTGTCCCGTGGGACAGACGGTGTCAGGAAGTCAACATCACAACCTCCCTAACCCTCCCCCTGTTTCCATGGAGACTGAATTTGCAGGGCTTTGAGAAGTGAGGAAGAAAGAGAAAATCCTGACTCTGCACGTGAACACACAAACACACACACACATACGCACACACACACACAAAAATATATATGGGATTGTGGAACAGATTGTGGCTGACAGAGAAAATAAGTAGGCACATTAAGAGAAATAACCAAATGACTGCAAGTTCTTGATGAAAACACAGTATATATATGTTGTGCTTAGATGTATGTGGCTGACTGTGGGACTCGTTGGAGCAGTGCCTTCAGGGTGAGGGGGACCACTGGAGGGAGGGACGTATATTCCATTGGGTCAGCATTAAACAAGAGGCAACTCGATGTGCGATGTATTCCCACTGGGTTGCTGTGTGGCGTGTGTATATTTGCGTATAAATGTGTGTGAATGGGTGTGTGACAACAACCGCAGGGATGAAATGTCATTCTATCAGAGAGAGAAGCTGAGGTGATTTTTGTACAGGCTGCCATGACAGGAATAAAAATAACGTGACTAGGGTGACTAAGAGGGAATAGATGTGCTGACCTGGTGCACACACTTACACACATTTAGATGATGTTGCAGTGATAATAATAATACCTATTATTTAACATGGAAAATGATGGCATCAGCACTTAAAAGAGGTTTTCATTTTTATAATGCAAATCTCTGAACATAAATGGTATGATTAGTAATTAGATTATCTTCATGAATGAAATGAAGAATGAACTCTTGCTTGCAGAGCTGTGGAGGAATTCCCCAGGGTGACAGTTGCTCTAAATCACCCAGACTGGAAGGGTTTAAGCAGCTGTTTATGGAGGTTTGCCAATCAAGAGCAAGCGCAACGGTGCTGCATTAGCTGTTAATCTGTTATTGCCTGTAAAGATGGGTGGCTTGTTAAAAAACAGAAGTATTAAACTTACGGTAAGTGAGGAATAAAAACAGAATAGTATCTCATTTAAATATATACTGATTCACATGACAACATAAATATTGCAACATCATAAAAGCTTAGGGTTACATTCAATATTGTGATGGCACATGCTATGCTGCACTCACCATTTAGGCACAAAGTCCACCACCAATCTGGACCAATTAAAGCAAAGATCTGTGGGTGTCTCAGTGTGTTTGTATGTGTGACTGTGTGTTTGGGTGTGTGCATTTGAGTGTACGTTACCTCCATGGTGCACCCCAGATAACAGAGAGAAGGGAAGCCATTTGTTTGCTGACACAAGATGCTGACATGTCAGTGTTTGTTGAGAGAGGGCTGAGAGAACGAGGTATGGAGAGAGGAAACACAGGATCAGATAGGAGGAGGCAAAGAACGAACAGATCACAATGACAAAAGGACGTGACTGAAACTGGAGAGGCAGAGGATGGAAAGAAATACTAAGGTATGGCTACGGAAGTGGAGGTGGGCGGGGAGATGGCACTCCTGACCTTATGTGACTCAACTAGAGTCACTTTCACTCCTTCTCAGGCTTTATCCATCTCACATCCACAACAGACTTCTTACCCGTTTTGCCTCTCTTTTATTTGAAAGACAACAAATAATGGTAAAAAAATTAAAACAGTGCCCATGCAGGTTTTTTTTTTGCTTTTACAAACTCAACAAGAGAGGATAAATGCATGCCTATTCTTGCACTTGATACCACAACATTTTTCACAGTGGTTGAAAAATAAAATTTTAATTACATTATATGTTACCCTTGAGAAAACCTAAAGATATTAGCTAACAACTACCACATCTGAAAAAGTGGTTAATATGGCAAGGGCACCAAGCAACAGTATATATATATATATGTGTGTATACATTCAGTCTGGTATTTAGAGACTAGCTCGCTTAGTTCTAATAATGTTGGTTTCACTTTTAGATTCTTGTTCAATAATTAAAACTGAAAGTGATCAGTCTTGAGGTACACTGAGGATATTTTGACAAAAGAAAACCTCTTCCACCTCACAGCTCCACTGGAAATGGCCTGAATCACAGTGTGAACAACACACTGTATATGTGTAACTGATACTAGGATATATTGTATCATGAATAGACGTGGTAGCCCTTCCCAGTGTACCTACATTTAATAACACCACTAACTGAGAGTCCCAGGAACTGAGAGTCTCAGAGAGGCATTTTAATTATGCCACGTTCATATTCTGATATTCACACAGTTCACATGCTAGAAAATGTATAAGAATATGATATCTGAGTGCAAAATCTCACACATTTTCTCTCAGAAACTTCAAAAGAGTAAGTAAAACATAAATAAACTGCCCTGTTAGTTCCCAGTCTGCATTAAAATACATGCTAGATAAACCAAACTAAAGTGCACTAAAGTAACACCTACTGTAATACACTACTACTGCAAATTCTGCTGCTTCAACTTGACATTTTATCAATAATATAACTGTACTGAAATTATGACACAAACGTCTTGCTGATTGAAAAGTTCTATCTATTAATTGTTTGTCTTGTGAAGACTCCCAAAAATGTTGAGCACTGTGGTGATTATATTGTATTAAAAGACATGTAGAAACTAAAAAAGCTTTTAGGTCATGTTAAACCCAATGGGCTAAATGCAAATAGCAAACAGACGCCACTAATATCAATCTTCAGTCAAACATAATGATGCCAACTACAGGTGTCTAATTATAGATATCAAGATCTAGGCCATGTCCAATTGCATATACCTTAGGCCATTTCCAATTAACTAAGTAGTCACAATCACTTTTCAGTGCAATTACATTCATTGCTTATTTACTTACTCTATTTGCAATAAGCACCTTAGACCAACAAGCTTATATTCAAAGTACAACAAAATATTTAAGAGCTACCTGATGTCCCTCTCACAGAGTTGGTTTGTGTTCATTAATTGTGTGCATGCGTACGAGAGACAGCTGAAGTGAGATTCAGCATGAGTAAATGAAAGGGTCATTGGAGTGTGGAACTGGGGGTAAGAAAAGGCATGGAGGGATATGGCATATGGAGGGAGATGAAAGCATTTAAGTGTGAATGATGTTGTTCTTGCACGAGGGCAGGCTACATCACAGCCCCCATTATGCTGATGGGGCACCACAATGCTTAGTGACCTTCATCAATTGATAGAGCTGAACATGGAGATGATAGTGTGTGTTTGTGTGTCCGCTATTCATACAACTACTATCTTAGGGAGGAGTCCAGGATTGGTACCACAGAAACAGTGCAATGCTAACACATATATGAACATATTGCTAGTTCATTCCCTCTTTAAACTTATCCCATGGCGGTTGCCACAGCAGATCATGCTCCACACATATATTTGGTACAGATTTTACGCCGGATACCTTTTCTGACGTAAGGGTGTTGTCCGGTGACACTCTGACATATGGCCAGGAGGAGGTGGTCTGCGACTGCCGACTCTAGAGTCAGTGGCGGTCTATGAACAGATCCACTACTGCCCCTGTAAACATGGGACTAGTATGGAAATAAAAAAAACAGACCTCCTAGTTTCATGAGCTGATTTAGGTTAATTCAATGCATGCATGCAATTGCTAAAAGACATATGCACACACACACTTCTACTCAATATGGTTAATATTTCCCTTATACTCCCTTAATAAAACACAATTTCCAGATTAACACGTTCTTTGTTTTGTTAGGGTAACAAGAGCACATTGAAATCAAGTAGAAAATTGTAATTTTTTTAGAAGAATGTAGAGACTGAAATCTCAGCAACTGTGCTCCCACCTCATGCATTCAGAGCCAAGTTGTGAGTACAGTCAGCTAGCTGAGAGATATGAAGCATTATCTGACAGAACGATAGCTAACTAATAGACCTCTCAGCACACACGCTTAAAGCCATCACCGCTGATAAGACAGAGAGCGGGGGAGCACAGAAGATAGACAGGGAGACTGAGAAAGAGAAAAAAGAAAACTTTGAAGAGGGGGAACAGATCTGCCTGTTGGTAATATTAATATGAATTCAAGCTTCACTGAGTAAACTAAAATTATTCTTTGAGTAACTTTAAACAACAGATTCTAGTGCTTTACAGAAAACAGGGAGATCTAATCTAATTAAACTAAAATTGATAATGCTGGAAGTAACAGAACAACTAGAAATGTGAAAGAAACTGGGATAGAGCTTGTATGTGCATGTGTGACTGTGCATACATGTTTAAGTGTCTGCACCAACCCACGTGTCTGTGGAGCTGGAAGTAAATGAATAACAGACTGCAGCTGAGAACTGAGGCATGTTGTAGGTGGTGCTGAATAAACGAGTCTTGATTTAATATCAAGACAAGACGACATGAGAGCTTTCTGTAGGTGCACCGAAAATATCTTCTCAGTATCGTCAGCATGTACTTTGTGAATTCATGCTCTTTAAATCAGCGTTGGGTGGCATCTATTCAGTGGTGTAAGCTGGTGCATGCCATCGTGTATTTATCAAAGACAATCTTCATAGTGTATTTTATTGTCTGGCTACCCACAACAGTGCTCTCAGCTGGCCAACATCAGCACACACAGGTACATCTTTCTCCTGAGTATACTGTGCACGTGTGTATTCACCTGTTCATGTGTGCCTGTGCATAAGTGTAATGTACACTATAAGCCCAGCTGGACACTTACTATGACTAAAGTGTTGATTAGTTTTATTATTTTCTTATATGAGTTAAAGATTACTGTACTTTTAGCACTTGTTTTTCACAAATAACTATCTGAGGGACTGGGTCTTATCTTCATCTTTTCCAATTACAACAACATTCTACACATTTACACTATGCTTTAAAGCATTTAAAGCAACATGATTTGACTTATTAAAACCACATATTTGGTTTATATCTAATACTAACCCACCAACAAGCAGACAAAGTTAAAGTGGCATATTGCAGCTAAAGAAGCTTTTATATCATGTTGCATTTACAGCTTGATGCCTTCAAGTGGACAAATAAAATCAATTAACGCTGCTTTAATTAGATGCTGAAACTTGGCAAATCCACTTAAGTTGCAATGTCCCATACACAGTTATACAGCTGTGGCAGTTGGTAACATCTATTTGCACATTTGTACATTTGTGATTCCTATCCTGAAATTTATACAAGACAAATTGTTATATAATAATAATATAAATAATAATAATAACTATTATTATTATTATAAGCACACACACTAGCATACATACATA
>OMLM01009878.1:0-26611 GCA_900302695.1 Helostoma temminkii | reverse complement strand
AAAAAAGCTATACACAGGGGCCAGCTTATGGGTGTGTCTGAGTCAAGACTGGACAACCTATTCATGAAGTACAGGGAGGGTTGTGGAGTGCAATACTGACAGTTGAATGAAAAGAGACTGACAGGAGAAGGACTCTGACAAGTGTCATGCTAACCGGCTGCTTAGAGAGACAGTAGATACAGTGCTATCCATATAGTTTACAGTTTTTGTTTTAAGTTTAAGTTTTAAGTTTTAAGGCTGGGCCTTTGTCAGGGTAGTTTTTGCACAGTTGGCACTGGTTGGACACCATCAGCGGCCTTTCAACCGATTCAGCATATTCAGCAGAATGAATGGCAAAATGGTCAAATTAACTCCTAATATAATCTACTCCAGGCATTTAGTGGTACTCCACCACCTACTCTGCCCTTAATAATAAATACACAGTAGAATTATCATCTTTTTGAAAATTTCAACTTAAAAACAGAGAAACTTTTACTTTGTAAAGGTATAATTCACAGAGTGGCAGTTAGTGTATATATATATAGTTTAAGGGTTAGTAGAGCCAAGTTTTCACCATAATTTGCAAAAATAAACAGTTTTCCTGTCATGTGATGGATGCACTCACAGTTTTACATACACATAAAGCAGTTCTGATAAACATTTCTATTTGTTTAGAAATACAGTGCCAATGAGATATGACCCAAATAATGAAAGACTGGAATTTCCCTAAATGGCTACAGCTAGGTGTAAACCCTGACATACATGGTGGGATATGATGTGTAATTTAAATATAGACAACCCTTGGCCAGTGGGTTAATTGGGAATTGGTAACAACAGAATCCTTGGCATAATGTGGTTGAAGACCTTCGATGTATCTTATTGTCTCTCTAATGTAATGTAGACTTAAACAAGAAGAGAGACATAAGCCAAACATAATTAAAAAGAACTACAAGATTGTGGGGGATAAACAATGGTTAAGGTAATGGTAAGAATGTGAAAGGATCAGCTGTTCTTTTGCTCTCACATGGTTCTGTGGTGACATTCAGCTGCTCACTTCATGCTCCACTTTCCTTCACATCAACCCAAATTCCAGTATTTGGTGCTTACATAACACATAGCATAAGACTTAGGCTTCAGTATCAAACCAATGAGATGTGGTAAATATTTAACTGACTTTACCCAGCCTCCTCAATATTCTCCTATTATGGTGCACAAAGCTGCCTCAGCCATCCATGCATAAGCAATAAGCAACACTGGCTGTGGGCATGCTCCCCCATGCACACACAAAAACACACACTCAGGACGACATGTAGACAGCGCATGCTGACATTTAAAAAAACACAGGCAGTGCGTGAGTGTGTGTTTGTGGATGGTGCAGATGTGAGTAAGAGTGTTTGTGCCTTGCTGAATGTGCATGTGTCAAGATAATCTCAGGCTACCTCCAAATACTGCACACAGGGACCTTGTAGCTCTTCTTCTTTCCTCTGCAGAGTAAGGTATAATAGCTTTGACACTCTCACTGCACCTGTAAGCAAAACACACCTCTAGTACAGTAACTATGATGGCTGAATACCAAGCCTAAGAGGCTCACTTCTGTTGGCCTTGGTTCAAGTAGTGTGAAATAGCCTGTGCTGCCTTAGCCGACTCAACCATTACATATAATCGGAATATTTATTAATTGTGATGCTGGGGTGATGAAGGTTTATGATCAATTGCTTTGTCCTATATTGAGCTGATGCAACCTTGGAAAGACACATTTTTAAGCTGATGGCAACATTTATGAAGTAAATAAACTCTATTCCTTGAGGTAGATACTTAAAAAATTATTAAGTTACACATTAGGCTGGGGATCAAATGATTGCTTTAGATTACTCCACATCAGTGGTTCTGAAACCCAGCTCTAGATTACTTTATAATTTAACAAAACTAGGCATCCACAATGTGTGTGGTCAGAGGTGTGCTCTACACCTGTAACAACAGCTGTGATGTCACATTGGGGTACACTTGTGTCCATGACTGCAACAGGGCTGAGAAAGTGAATCACCACTTTGTGTCAACAAACTCAAGATGCGATTGCATGTTAAGTTGCTCCCTGAAAACAAGCATTCACACAACAAGTCCACGAAGAGTCTCAGTCATCCAGGTGAGATTGTCTGGAAGTTGAGTCATTGCAACTGGACATTGTTGTGTCAAAACATTTCACTACTCATCCAAGTAGCTTCTTCAGTCTGAGGAAGGTTGGTAGGAAACCTCATATTTATCCTCCAGTGTGGTTTCACTTCTCACCTGACCTGAACAGGCTCATTAGATAGAAATCTACTCACATCCCTCCCTTCCAGTGTCCACTTAGAAAGAAGTTCAGTTGACATTAATCAACTTCCAGGTGTTCACAGAAGAACTGTCCTAATACAAAATACCTACGCTAATAACCAAATACTGAACTCTAATGTTGTGCTTTGCAAAGCCCTATTAGTTATTTTAATGCACTATAGTAGTAGATAGTAGTATAGAGTTACTGATGAGTTTGATAAACAAAGGGGGGCAGAGAAGACAGAAAGAAAGCAAGATATAGAGAGATTAGCAATACACAGAGAAACCTGGGAGGAATTAAGAAAAAAAAAGCAGGAAATATGCCATGTTACATCTAGATTTTAATGAGCAGAATGGAGAGAGAGGTTCATGCACACAAAAACAGAAGCATATGCTCCTTCACAGAAACACAGTAAATGTATCAACACAAGCTATGTGTTTATGTGTCTGTACAAAGATAAACAACAATCACTGCTATGAGAAGTCAAAGGTGGTATGTGTGAGGTCAAATAAAAAACACATATTGTGGGTGTTGATCAATGGGGAGAGGTGTTAGCAGGCATATGGTATGTGCTGTAACTTTGGACATAGCCAGGCTGGCCTTGCCCCTTGCTTTCAGTCTTTGGCTAAGCAAGCCCATTTAGTTATCCAGTTTCCATATTTAATGCACACACACAAGGGTGACGCTGATTTTGTCATCTAGTTCTCAGCAAGAAATAATACCCGTAGACAAGCTCATTCAAAATGTCAGTTTCTTTTGTTTTTGATCATATTCCCTTTAGATCCCTCTCTTATTTATTCCACAACTAGTCCACATGGTAATGCATTATCATGCAATACTGCAGTACATGAATGCTAACATTAGTACTGTTGCAAGTCTTCATAATATAGTAATAACTGTAGAACTATTTCAAAGAGAAATACAATGATGGGAGATGAATTTGGAAACATAACACACACTCAAACACAAACACAAACAACTGCATATGGTTGCTTTACAACACACTGTCATTGACAGGATCTGAACAACAGTCGGAACAGGCATTTTGTGTGTGTGTGCATGGATCTGTGTGTGTGTGTTTAAAACTTAATTTGCCTATGGACAAGCCCATTTCTGAAGGCTGTATTAGAAGCATTATGCACTGTAATGGGCTGACATGTTAATCTGAAACTCTATTCTCTGTAGCTAATGAACATATCCATCCTAGTCTGTGTGTGTGTGTGTATGTGTGTGTGTGTGTGTGTGTGTGTGTGTGTGTGTGTGTGTGTGTGTGTATAAAAAAATAGAAATGTGCTTAAGGTCACACATCCTCACCTGTTCTCGTTTGACTCTTAAACCTCTGCTATTCAACTCTCTTCCGCTAAAATGCAACAAAACTGCTTGTGGTTGTGTTTGTCTCCCTCCAACAATTCGTCGAACTCGTCCTTTTCACCCACTTCAAAAGGAGCAGATGTGAATAGACCTGTGTGAGTGTGTGTGTGATCTACTGTGCATCCCTTCCTCATCCTGAAGATCCTTATCAGAGGCAGCTGTGGTCCAATGACACTCACACACAGTAGAGGACTGCATACTGGAGCTATCATGACACTGTTTACCAGACAGGGACAGACCATAGTGCCATCTACAGGCTCCTCACATTTAATGTCAAGTCAGTTTTTTCCAAATAAATGAAATTTTCTTGGACTATCCGGTGAAATAAATATGTATATGCAAGATTTGTATGAATGATTTAACTTAAATGATGAAAAAACTATTTATTAAAGTAACCATGTAACAACACAGCCACTCTGTTAATGTCCTGATGCTTTGCTTATCATGTCCAATATTTGCTCAGCAGCATTAAATGCAACCAATAGCCCAGGATGATGGGAAGTGCAGGTAATAGTGACAGGTCAGATCCTTTGACTGGTTGAGGAACCACTCTATGTACAAACATGTTCCTAAGCCTCAGCTACAATGAATCAATATATATTTAACAAATTACATTTTAACCTGATAATTACTGGATTAAAAGTTACTAGGAGCCTCAAGCTTGTCGCAGTTGATCTTGATGATACGCTTGCTAACTAAAATGTCAACAACAAATTAAAGCACTGTGTCTGCTTTAAATAAAAAATAAATCTCCCTCAGGTTTGTTTAACAGATGACTGGGTCAGTAGGTCAAATATTGAGGTTTTCTGTGTGGCAATTATTATGTTATGAACAACAGTTTCCCAACCTCTTAGGCATGTGACCTCTTAAAGCTAAGCCATACATACCCTTATTGCCTTATTGGTTGTGTATAACCTGTACATCGATGAACATTAAAGAGACAGTTTCATTTCTCTTTTTGTGAGTCTTGAGGTAAAACATCATCAGCGTCACACAAAAAAAAACTTCGAAAAGAAACAATTAAGATTGTGGAGTCATGGATCTGAACTCTGATGTTACAGTGCTCTTAAGCATAAACCAGTGCTACATGAGGAACAGATATCGTTACTTGAGGGTGTAGCTTTAAAAAAAAAAGTAGGTACAAGGAGCGGATCACGTGGACTCAAAACTCTCAAAATATTAGGTTTGGTTTGGACCTTTATAGACGTTTATAACATTCTCCCTCACTGCTTTTACTTTGTTGTACAACATCTCTAATTCTACATCTTCTAATTTTCAAAATCAAAATGCTAAACTGTAAGGTGATTACAAATCGTGTAGTTCAGGCCAACACAGGAACATCCTGAAACACACAATAGCTCGGGTGTGAAATCATTTAGTTCATGTCAAGTCTTGCCTAAAGGGGATTACACTTACAGCACCAAAAGGTACAAGACAGAAACACTGAGTGACAAAGTGTGAAATCTGGATCAGATTAAGGGAGAAGCTCTGACACACACAGAAAAATTGAGATGGAAAGGGAAAGACTGAGAGAGAGAGAGGGAGAGAGAGAGAGAGGGAGGAGTGGACAAGCTGTGGGAACATGTTGCTGAATAATTACTACTAACATCAGAATAGTTTTCTTTAGTTCTCTGAAGTGGCAGGACTCATTTGTACAGCCTGCAGCCACGGAGGTGTGTTGTGGAGAGAGGTGTGTGTGCATGAGACAAAATGCAAGATCTCAAGACAGAGACAGAAAATAAGATTCATATTCATGTACAACACATACATTTTTACAATAATGATGAGCACAACAGATCATCCAGAGTGTGTGTGTGTGTGTGTGTAGGGGAAAGATTATTCTGATTTAGTCTTCTCTGTGTCAGCATGGGACATCATGACAGCTTAGTTTGCCCTGGGGAGCCATTTCTCTCTAAGTGGACCTTAAAAAACAGGAAACGACTTCAAATCCCACTGGAGCGCAGAGGAGGATCAACCCTACTGACTCTGTACAATACCCTTTAACTTCTCACACACACACACATATGCTAGTAAGTGCCTGAACATAGCGTGCACAGACCCAGAACACACACACACTCACACAGTCACACCTGAGCCCTCTTCAATAGACGCCATTCACCACCCTGACAACCTGGGACAATAGAAGCGAAAACGTGGGTCGACTCACAGAGAATCGACCTGTCTGAACAGATTTCACGCCGTCCTCGCCACCCGCTTCACTGTTTGAGCTTTTCTCTGCTGCGATGACTTCAGGTGATATCATGTTTCTATATGTTCTATAGCTTTTTGCCTTCACTTGTAGCTGTTTTGTAACAAGATTTGAGGGTGAACTCATAAGTCGTGTTACTGAGGTTACATTCAACAGGCCAGAGGGAGAATGTATTGTCGACGGCAGTTAACTACAACGTGGCCTAGAGGCCTTCTCGATGTTGGTGCCGCATGCGTCTGTGAAAAACTTAAGTCTACTCTTGTAGAATCCAGTAAACGGACATTTTGTCATAGACGTAATCCCAGTTTATCTTTGTAAATTGAACAGGTGCTGGTGCAGCAGAGGGAGCATCACGTAAAATTGTGCCTTTGGCTACAAAACTTCTAAGGCTCTGTGAGTTGAGACCTGTAGGTTTCTCTGCTGGATTGCTGACAGCAATTCACTTTCATAGCAACAATGCTAAACCGCTGACTCCACCGAGTAACGTGACCTTTACCTACATACCACCAACACAGATGTAGTTTACAAGGATTATACGATGGCACATAAACCAAAGCTATACATTTAAAAAAAACAAAAGTGAAACATGCGATTATTTTTTGGTTTATTTCATTGGGAGGCTGAAAATGTTTAATTTAACAGCATTGTATTGGAATCAATGTTCAGTACAAAACACCATGAATCTAGGCTGGTGAAAAGAAAACAAATAGGATGGTGACACATTTTAGCTTTAATAGACATAAATACTTCTATCTGTCAGGAATGTGTCTTCTAGAGGTGTCATGACAGTTCAGATGTGTGTGTTTTTGTTAAGGAGGAGGGCAGACCAGAGAATACATGGAGTGTCTAAAGGAGGGAGGAGGTCTAAAGATGGGAGATTTCCATCCAGAACTGCAGCTATATGAGAAATCTGGGGTCACTGATGCTCCTTGAAAACGACTGAGAGAAGAGAAGACAGTTAACTCACAGTGCAGGTGTATTTCCAACACTCTTGAAAGAGGAACTATTATGGTGCGCCAACTCCTTTTGCCTGCTTGATACATACATAGTCGTTTAAAACTGAAAATAGTGATACACTCGAGTGAATGAACAGTAAAAATTAAGTTAAAAATACAACAGGAACTCCTTATTCTGTATGATGTTAGCTGCATCAGTGTTCATCAATCGCTGTATGTCAGATTTCCCTCAACTTGTTCATATAAAACCAGCTTTAAGTTAACTGCGGGATTCCCTGTTCGCAAAACTTTCTACATGAAACACCCAAAAAAAACAACAACAAAAATCACATCAAATCTTTGGAAACAGCTAAACATTCCTCAAATAACAAGGCTGTTGATATTCTACACACTACACTTGCTATTGTTGTCAAATACCTTGAAAAGACCTAAACCAGCTCTGTGTACAATCTGCCTTTCAACACTTCACTGTAACATTTTTAAAAAGGATTAGTAATTGCTTACAACGCCTGTGCAATGCTGTTTTCAGTTAACATTAATCAAACTGGAGTTGATTTGGTGCAAACTGATCATTTTTATAAATATGTTCACTGCGATGAAAGAACATGTAATCCAGTGTTATTTAATATAAACACAGCTCAGCGATGCATTTCTGCTTTAGGGCACAGAAAAGAAATGATGAATAATTTATGCTTTATCTACACAAACTTGTTACTTGTTGATTTGACTGTAGGATTGATTTATTGTTGGTTTTGGTCTTTACATGGGATTTGTTCACAAAAAGGAAAAAACTAAGAATCAACAGCGTCATCCTTTAAATAAATGTGTTACCATAAGCTATGAAAAATAAAACTAATACACGAATAGGCCCAAAACCTTTTTGTAATTAATCAAAATTATAACAAATTAATAATTAAACAAGCTTCTCGAAGTGTTCATTCAAACTTGTGACACATATGAATACACTAATGTGTGTGCCTTTACTGTTTGAAATCACCTGACTGTGGCTGAGCATGTTGAG
The DNA here is from genome assembly GCA_900302695.1 of Helostoma temminkii. NCBI lineage: Eukaryota > Metazoa > Chordata > Actinopteri > Anabantiformes > Helostomatidae > Helostoma > Helostoma temminkii. The sequence goes on along the minus strand of OMLM01009878.1, from coordinate 18,764 downwards.
TGGTTGGCCAACGTGTTTTGGTTGGACGATCTGTGAGGGATGGTTCCTAAACATGACATGATATGAATCCACGATTAATGCTTAACACAGGCCTCACAGACATAATGGCTTATAATGATTTGAAAAATACATATGCCATGCTTATGTCAAAGTATTCTCCCATCAAAATGAGCGTTTGGAAAAGCCTCCAGGAAGACAAGATAAATGGGTGAGTCATCTCGCACAGTAATTAGTATCTCACAATTTTCACTTCACACAAACTTGTACAGCAGTTGTTACCCAACAGGGTAAAACATGCAAGAATGTCTGCTACAGAGAGTATTATAATAAATGTCTTGTGAAGTACTTATCTAGTAATAACACAAAGAATGAACATGTTAAATGGCCCAGTCAATCTGATGCTGGTTAAATTTGTTGTCTGTCAACAAAATATTTACTTAACCAAACACTGACACAGATATAGTGAGGATCTACACCATCCTTATGGCATTTCAGTGCTAGGATTTCAGTCTAATTTATCTGCCACAACGAAGGTCAAAGCCTTTTAAGAGATTACATTTCATTATCAAAGAGAGGGAACCAAGCAGGTACAATCCTAAGAATAACATCTGCATTGATTTAATCACGGTGGGTGGTCAACTGTGGCATCCACAACCCCCAAACAGGGTTAGACTGCAAGACTGTTTTGCCAAATGCGGTGCAAATGTGTCTGTGTCAGTGAGGCAACTTAACTGTGTTATATCCTTTGTAGCATTTGTCTTGTAAACACCTTTAATCAAGGAGGGTGTCAACCACTAATCCTGAACTCGCTGTTTAATTCTGCACTGATATTAAGGAGCACTTTGACACAAACTAAGGTTCTTCTGTGTAGTTAATACGAGCATACATACCCATTCTTCCATCTTGTGGAGGACTGATTAATGACAGTCTGGGGACAGATTTAGGCTGAAGGACAGAGACACGAATCATGACCTTTTATTTGCTTGTTCTTTCAGCAACTTTCCTCTCCATGTGCTAGATGTAGCATGACCTTCAGAGATCTCAAATATCACAGGATATACAATTTGAAGATACTGTAGATGGATTTTTACTTTAGCTAACATGAAGGAACTTACTTTCCTGAACAGACTCCTTTCATCCACCTCCATATTTTCAGTTCTGCTAAACGGAAGAGGACACTTGATTAGTCTGACTGGGTTCTGTCAGCTGCTACAGAGGTGCCTGAACTTTTTTACAACAGGCCAAGTGAGAAATTCATAATAAAATACTGACACATGTGAAGCTTATTGACTGACACCATTTGTAGATAATTATTATATTAAATGTGAAATGAAGTAAAAAGTTAATTACGCATCTTTACATGCAGAGATGTGGTAAAACTACAAATGGAGGTAATACCCCCTGCCTGTCATCGATACTGCTTTCAATCAGTAGAAGAATCTAACTCTCAGAGGATAAAACAACATTTGCACTATTAAATTTGGGCATTCGATTAATCCTGTGTCAACTGTGTCTAGGAAACCCAATAGGGATTCCTGACTAAACCCAAGCAAAGCTTAGCTTATTCAGGTGTGTGTGTGTAGTTAGCCACAGGGCAGGGCAAAGCTAGGCAGCAGCTAAAGCTAACATAAGACACAGGGGCTGAACTCGGGATTTAACTTGTTTACACTGTGAAATACTTCTTAAATTCCTTATCTCTTATGAAGTCTGAGGCAAAATCAGGGGCAAATAATGGCAGATTTAAAAGAAACCTACGCTGAAAGGGTGTGAAGATCAGTTTGGACCAGAAAACAAGACTTTCAACAAGAGTTAAAAGTATAAAAAACAAGAGTGAAACATTAGAAATAATACTCACACATTAGTGGCTGATAAATGTAGTGAGACGGGGGAGTTATATGGGATCTGCAGGACTGAAGGAAACAGCAACATATTAACACCTACTACATTCTATTAATAACTAACGTGTGTGATCACACATTTGGAAAGTGATGTGACAAAATATTTCTCTAAATTGTTAAGACACTTAAAGAAACTCGGACCCACTTGATCACACAGATTTACATCCCTGTTAATTAACACACATCATCCAAAGATGAAACCTCTATTGTTATTTACAAACATGGACGGAACTTTTTTTTGATGTTTTACATATAACCCTTTGGTTTCTTTTCCGTTTAGTGGACAGAAATATCTGAGTAAATAAGAAAACCTGTAAAAGGAACTGTTTGATGTGAGTAGACATGATCAGATGTAGTTAAGTGGTCTTGACCAAGGCTAAAAGGATGGTTCTGAACAGAATATTATTAACACACCATCAATTGGTACAAAACATTAACATATACAGTATAATGATATATTAATTAAATGTGTACATTGTAATTATGTACACAATAACAGTACAGTGCTGCTAATTCATCTGAAACAGCCATTCACTTGTACACAAACAAAGCAGTTCAGGGGGGGTCTGTCATAAAGATCAACACAATTCCCAGGACTATTATTTACCTGGTTTATGTCCATGTGGAGTGTGGGAAATGTGGTTCATCTGAGACACTGATGAACCTTTGACACTGAGTGAAAAAAACAATATACAAGGTTGTTTAATGCCCACAGAACCGGCACGGGGATCCGGACAAAGTTGCAGTTTAGTCTACAGTGAGAGAATGTTTCTATACTTTTTATATTTACATATCTTCATTATGATTTGTTTTCTTTCTTTCTGTACTTTATATCTACTCACGTTTGGTTCATACTGAAATAACATCTAAAAAAAACCCTGAAAACTTTCAATGTCTCTTTGAACTCATTCAGTCCTGGTCGTAACAGAGCAGCAGTGACACCTAGCGAGAGCTGAGGCATAACAGCCAGGTGCTGGTAAGTAAATTTATATGGTGTCAACATTTAATTCAAACTACAAACATTTTGAATGGCGATTTATTTAAGAGGCCTTGAATCCTGTAGAGCAATAAAGCTGTTACACACGAGCAATACTAAAATGAAAACTATTATCTTTGAATCAGCATTATGGTTTACCTCTGATGCTGGAGACAGTTTTCCAGCTTCGAGATGTAGCCACTTTGTTCATTCATCTTCCTTTAAAGAGAAACGATAAACAGAAAAAGAACAGCCCTGGCTTTTTAGAAACTACAACTCGCATATCTGCAAGAAAATGCATCATGATATTATATATAATTTAACTTACTTTGTCATCTGCTGCATTTCTTGCTTCATCCTAATCAAAACTTCCTCTAGTTTCTCATTCTGTAATTACAGAACAGTGGCAATAGCTTCAAAAATGTAGAGAAGTTCACGGCCAAATGACGAGAAGCAAGATAAATTTCTCTTACCCTTTGCTGGTAGTGAGTCAACAGCCTCTTTTGATGTCTTGCCTGGAACATTATGACCTGAGTGAAGGAAAGAACTGGTGATATAAAGTTTCCACTACTAAATAAGTTAAAAATGCATGTACCACATACGTGAGCAAACCATCTTGCTGCAGTTAAGAGGCTGATTCACACACAAAAACAGTTTTAATGCGATTGTTTTATGATGTGAAGTAAGAAATTGACCAAACTCTGTTGATTTCCGTGAAGTGTTTGGTTGCCACAGAGCTGACGTCGGAAAACAAAGACTTCACCTCCGAGCTGCTCTGAAACAAACACATTTCACATGACTGTAATGAGAGCAGGATTGTGAAATTATATAGTCTGATTATAAACTTATCAAGAATGATGCTGTCACAGAACCACCTGAGGATGCCATTTAATGAGAAGAAAAAAGCTTACTTTATCAGAGAGAGGTGATACTTGGCATTTGGCGTCACATATTAAACACTTTCCTTGTTTCCCTGAAAGAAAAGTTATTATTTCAGCAACAAATAAAAGACTTAGTCCTGGATTTTACTGAATAAAAGACAGCCTGAATACATGAATTGAACAAAAAGACACCTGAGACCCAAAATTAATTAACGCATAGAGCCAGAGTGGATTAAAGTATGCCAGCTCTTGGCACTTTGAGATTAGGCCCATCAGGAACAGATTCATGAATATGATCACTGATTCACAAAGCGGGGTCAAGGATGTAGTGTAATTTCACTCTTATTTAATTTGAGGATATTACGAGAAGCACATGGGGAATAACTGGATTGGGGATTTCACTGTCCCTTATCTAATGTAACAGCGTCATGTGGGATTACTGTCTGAAATATGGCTCTCACAATGAATGTAAATGTAATGGGAGTCTCTGTGTATTCTGAGAGGGTTTATAAAAGGAAAAGTTAACATCTGGTGTTCGGCTGTGCAATATCACTTGAAGTCCAATAGATGTCCCCGTCTGTTCAGGCTTTAACCTGACAGAAGCTGCAGGCTCACTGCAGGTGAAGTGCAGATGTGGTGCCTCAATAACCCACCTTTCTGATAGCAAACGCTGCAGATGACATGGCCACAGGTCGTTAAAGCTAGTTTTCTGTCAGCACTGGGTGGAAGGAAGCAGGAGTTGCAGCAGATCCAGTAAGACATCAGCAAGACCTGAGGAAGACAGTGTTTCCTAGGTCAACGAGCAATTAAAATAATACCCCGAGATTAACTCGCATTGTTCGTACTAATAACTAATCATATGAGTCAGACGTTATTAAAATTGAAACCTTTTACACAAATCTTCGCTGCATTCTTGTTTGGTTAAAATCCACTTTATAACCTGTTCTCACGGCCGTTTACATGTAGCTTTACCGAGCTCACGTCAACGTTATCCCGCTGCAGGTGATGTTGAATGCTAACAAACTAGCTCGGGTAACGTCAACTAACGAATCTGGGAAAGGGACGTTAGCTAACTGATTAAAAAAGCTGCTAACTACATTTTTCTATAACAAGTTAATGAATTGATGGTCGAAGGAAGCTTTAACTGTGAAATTTTAGCTTACCCACCTATTAACGCACAGCCTCGTCGGTTTTTAATGTGCTGTTAGTTAGGTTAACGTTAGCTAATTCAAAGCTAGTCTAGCTAGCTAACGCTACGTGAATAGCTAACGCTAGCTAAGCTACTTAAGTTAGCTTAACGGTTTACTCTACCGTTACACTGCACCGACTGCATATAGCTACATAGGTTAATCTTTAATATTGAATTATTGTTAAACCGAATGTCAAAGCATCAGGTAAGTTGTTTTTAAAGCTCATATTCCATTTAAAAAAGCGAATATCCATAGAACAATTCTTCAGACTTTATTAAATTTCATCATTCCTTTTTCAATCACTTTGTTTAACTTGTGCACAGGGGTGTGGAAATGTCAACACATACTTGGATTAAAGCGAGCTCAAATTTAATGCATTATGCTGTGTACTCAGTGTAAACACATTTTATAAAGACATCAGAAAATAACACAGAAGGACAAAACACAATTGAAATTTTGTAGCTTTTTTTTGTCACAGGGGTGACTTTGGTATGAATAATGTGTTACACACAGGCTTGTCTGTGAAATTGACAGTTTTCAGTCAAATATACATTAAGCATCCTTGTTGCAAATTACAGTAGTATTCGTAAGTACTTGGACAACTGGGCAGGACATGCAGTAAGGGCAACAGACGCAGTATTGACAGTTTATCACACCAGCTTCTTGGCAATGAAAAAGTCTTTGAGTCGTTTCATCTGCCAGAAACCGACTGACAGCAGTATGCAGGTCTGCACCACGGCCCACCACAACACTTTACTGTTGGCGCCTTCGCTGATCAGACGAAATACCTCCTCTTTCTCCTGAATGCAATAAACAACACAGAGGAAAGAGACATGAAACCTGTTGCTGACAATTTAAAAATGCTAAAATTTCTGAATAAAACCCCTACATTTGGTAATATTAGAAGAGATGGCGTTCAGTTTTGTTGATGTCAGGTCAGGCTGAATGGTAACGCTCAGTAAAAATACTTTTTATTTACCCTCTGGTACCCCTGCTGCTTGGTGATGTATATCATCTGATCTATGAGATGACTGAGGGTGTCCTCCAGAATCTCCATTTTGTCTTTAGTACTGTCGGTACCGTGGTCAACCGTGTGCTCTCCGATCTGAACGTCCAAATGTAGCCTCTGTGCAGTGAGGGGAAATTGATTATTACTTCAGAATGTTAGGTTTTTAAAGAGCTGCATTTAAACTTTATTATTAATTAATGTGACATTTAATTTCTTGGGTAATTGTGAGAAAATGCCTCCTGTGTGTGTCTACAGGTCTCACCAGCTTTGCTGCAGCAAACACAGCAAACCTTGTGGAGTTGGTTTGGAAGCAAAGGAAGTGTTGACCAGACATGTGTGCCGTGAAGGTGAATTTACCAAATTTACCAAAGCGCTTGGACATCAGGATCTTAAGAAAAGAAAAAGCTCTGTTAGGGCAACATTCAGTCAGCTAGAAATTAGGAAAATCAACAGGCACATTGCTAGTCTTTAGCAGCACTTTAACTTCGTTTGGGTTTGGTTTGAATGGGCAAAACCAGGCAGCACATGTATTAGTGTGCAGTCACATATGTTTGTGTGACCTCGACTTAGTGGTAAATGTCTCCTGTGAGTGCGGTACCTCATGGTTCGGGTCTCTGACTGTCACGGTGGCACCTAAGTGAGGGGCATGGGTGAACGTCTTCAAATCCCAAGGCTCCAACAGGAAATGACCTGGAGGTAAGAGACATGACTGCATATACATACTGTACACATGCACAAACTCGCACAGTCAAGGTCAGTGGTGGAGATAATTTATGGGTTTCATAATGGGGTTTATACTAAAATCGTATTTAATACAGAATATAGTATTAAACATGTTCAGCCTTCCACGTTATTGTAAAATCAAATGTCACCCAAGCACAGAATGAGTCTGTTTTCAGGAAGACACCACTCAATAGCCAGGCTTAATAGCTGGGAAGTGTTTAATACAACTTTATGGCATGTGCACTTTCTCAAATATTAAACATACGCTCAAGGAATTCACATGCCATTACTGTTTGATTCAACAATCCCATGTTAATTCACAGTGCCCTGTTCTAGGAGCAACATTCCCTCTCCAGGACTCACCAGACACCAGCATGTCTTCAGGAATCTCCTCAATGATGCATTTTTCCTCCTGCTCGCCGAGATCAAAATACATGGCTGCTGCCAACATCAGGTAACCCTGCAGGAGAAAGCCAGTGCCTCGCAGACCCATTTTCAGTTCACAGTGACCGAATGCCGCACCGTGGCCTGTAGTTCTGGTAGTTTTTGTTCTGTAAATTTGTAAATTCTAAAAAATAAATTCATAAAATATAACCAGACACTTACACCCTAGAGTTTACATTTAAAGTTGAAGGCTACAAGGCAGACAGTCTGACTGTGGGAAAATCACAGGTGCCTTTTGTGTGACAAGACATTCGGGTTGTTTTGTAACTGGTTAACTTTGGAGCCAATGGCAAAGCGGCTAAGAATAGTGATTGATGGGGTCTGACCACTCGCAACAGAGCTTATAATAGACTGGAATGGAAGATGTAGCACTGGACATCTCTGACACATGCATGTTTTCTATTGTCATTATACAGAAAAGATATAATGGATAGTATACTAATATCAGAGCTTTGGGTCATAGAGTTGTGCAGAGGGCTGTGTATTGTCGAGAATCTACAATAGTATCACATTACAGGGGTTGTGATTCAGGAAATTGCAATTTATATAAGGCAGTATATATAATTTTAGTAAAATCGTGTAGTGTTAGTACATGCCACCATATAAGTAAGAGTTTTAAAACCTTTTCTTTGTGCAGTTAGAGCATTTATTTAGTTTAAACATAACACGTAAATAAGATAATTGATACAGCACCACAAAACATAATGCAATATTCAGTATTTCTGATATTTTGTTACACCACTAATAATGCAGTAAACCTGTTTAACACTGCAAACCAAGTTCCTGCTGTACATATACCACATTAAATCAATGTTTACAGAAGCCTATCTTTGCTTATCAATGAAATGCAAATAAAACAAGAACCAAATTCAAGCAGGAGTGTGTCTGCTTTAACCATCCTTTAGGATACTCCAGGATGAGAACACCTAGTTTCATCTTGCGTATTAGGATGGTTTTAAACTTAAAATCTCTTACACTCTACAGTAATTATTGGTAGGGTCAAATTGTCTGTTGCCACAGTACGGACCAGAGTCCAGTCTCAGAGTCTCAGAGGAGGAAATTACGTGGAAAATGTAATCCATACTGTTTAATGCAGTAGCTGCCATATGCTTACCTTAGATGAAATCACCTTTAAAGTAAACCCCAACACACCCACACACAGAATAAATCTTTCTCATATTTAGTATCTGCAAAAGTTGTTACTCCAAAGAATCTGATTCCCTTCTCCTCCTACACGTCAGTACAGTAATTTTACAGAAAGCGGGAATACTCAGATTTACATTTAGCATACTTTCCAATAAAGTAGCAAACTCAGTTTTGTACTACGGTTTATTTATTGTAATAACTGCTACATTTGTAATTCAGCTCCATTTGGTTCTTACACTCAGCCACATTGTACTGCTGCTTAAGATCAGTCAGTTCATACCCAGAATACTGCTGTTAGGAAAAGCCAGAACCTCGATCTATTGCTCCTGTTTCTCCTGATTGTCTCAGTACTTTTCCTCTGCCTCATCATTTTAAACGGAAGGAGCTCTCCCATGCACCAGATGTTTAGGTCCTATTGCTATTCCGTCTGTCGTGCAATGTGGTTTCTGAGTTGCTTTGTGGGAAAGGGTAGGTTATAGGTGAACGTCTGTTTTACTTATTTACACCAATATTGTTCACTGAAGAGCCTCATTTTTCAATCTGTTTCAAATTGTGTTGTCTTCATTGCACTCGCTAACTTTGTGTAAAAACTTTACGCAGAACTGGTGTCTGTTCTGCCTATTAAACGTGACTCTGGCTTCATAGTGGGATGTGCTGGCCTGGATGCCACAGCATGAAGTGAGGTCTATTAGATTTAAGGCCCCGTGAACTAAATCAACTTCTGGTGAACTGTTTTAAATAGTTGGTGAGCACCTTTATCCATTTTATGACCAACACTTCATCATGGTGAGTTTGAGCCAACACGCAGGCTTGAACCCAGATTGTCCAGATCTCTCTACACTCAATCTGATTCCTCACCCCCAGTGTTTAGTTAATATAGTAGTAGTACCTCCCAATGTAAGTAAACCCAAATATGTAGATGAAAGCCATACATTTCACAGGTACTGGCACAAGAAAATATTTTCATCCATATCAAGAAATCTTCTAATTCTATAAATTTAATCATATAAAATTAGACTAGAAACAGGTCTTAAGATATATTTACACTTTATTGACCATACAAAGAACACACATTTTTTTTTTGTACATTTTTTTGTTTTCATTACAAAAAACTTAATATCATGTAACAAAGGAATACAAATATTACAGATCAATACATCAGATTTGATATACTGTACACTACAGGTTAAAATCCTGTCAATAAATATATTCTTTAGGAAACAACCACATTGTCTTGGTAAATGTTGTGTTTTGAATGTATTATCATTTAGACAACTGTATTCATTTTATGTCTGACATTACTATTTTTACTAGTTAGAAACTGATGAGGAATCATATTCTCCCCTGTGAGCTGATAATATTTGGATTTTCTGCCAAGTATTTCTTGAATATGGGGACTTTAATTATCATTTTAACTGATTTATTTCCAAACTTGCTAGCATGATTGTCAAACCAAAGCCAACTATAGTAAGAAAATGAATTCCTAATTAATTAGACTAAAACTGTGCTGTTCTATCTCAAGACAGTTTTGATAATCTGCTGAATTAGTATCTAATTATGTTGCCAAATCACACCTCTCTAGTGGTGTCAGAGCTATCAGTGTGACTTGAGGATGAGAGTCCATGGAAGGAAAGCCAGGAGAGATAGAAGGGAGTCAGGTTGATCATATTTCTGCTTAATGTGAAGATACGATAGATCTTTTACTGTTGTTTCTCCGTCTTCGTCCCTTCCTCCCTTTTCTGGCTTTCCTCTCTTTCTTCTTTCTCCTCTCCTTCCTCTCTTTCCTCTCTCTGGATTCTTGGCCTAGTCATAAACAGTTATCTGGGAAGCACTTCCTCTCTTCCTCCAGCAGGGGGCAAGCTGCTCCGTTGTTGGCAGGGTGCATGAGGATGTAGCGTGTTCGGTGCTGCACGCCTGACTCTCCACACTTGCCTTTGCACAAGCCCCAAGGAGACCACACTGACACCTCGCAGTCCAGAGGAGTATCTGCACGAAGAAGGGGACATTATAGTTTTATTACCATTTGGTCTTGGTTTCTTGCTTTGCAGATCTATTGCACATGTTTGTTTTTATCTCCTTTCATTTTGGACTTATTGTAATGGCATTTATGATATTTTTGTTCCTTTTGATAGGCTTCATGAGTGAGATGAGTCATTGCAATTTTTGCTTTAGAAAAAGTTAATGAAATAATAAAAGGGAATTCCACTAAATGGTGGCTTGCTGTGTATGTGCAGCTCTTTATGAACCCATAGTTGCTCGTTATAAATATTTGGCAGGACCTTGCTGCTACACTCTTGTTTAATTTTGCTTGTAATTTTTTTTTAACCTTTATTTGCTGAGATTTTGCTGACAGTGTCATAGCTATACCTCACATCAGCACCACTGAATGAGTTCACTGTAACTGAGTGAGATTTACCAGTTTGCTAAAAGGTTCCTCAGCTGTTTCTTCAACCTTTTTTTATTCATTTTCTGCCAAATTGTTGACATTGTGTTATGTTTTTTTTCCTCTTCTTCCTCTAACATTGTGGACTCTTTGGCCCACCTTGCTGTGAGCTTGTGTATATCTGAAAGGTATCACAGACTTGGTTGTTGGTTAAAGAGTAGAAAAGCAGAAGGATGGAGGCTGGATGAAAGGGTGGACCGATGGAACATGTATGTCAAGTTGAGGCTGATTATAACATCCTTGTTCATCTTGGGTGTCCATTGAAGACAGAGAGAAAGATATGTTGATGTGCTGATTTATCTAATTTATGTCAGTGTTGTGTTTCTTTTGAGATGCAGAGCAGGTGACTTTGAATCTGTAATGAAAATTGTGAACATGGGGAGAAAACATAAGGGAAAGATAAACAGCTGGAGGGTTAGGGTAGAGCACTGGGAACAGAGCAGGAAATCCCAACTGATTCTTGGCCCCAAACTGTTGTTTGTTGATGGGTAGTCAGGGAAACAGACTTTTAGTCTGTGATGCTAAGTTGAACCTTTACAGTAACCCTGAACATCTGATTACCACACTGTCTGTAATGCCAGGTTGACATGCAATCTGATTCCAAAAAAAACTTTATCCTGACCAGATAATTATATAGACGATGTCTGGTGAGTTGTGTTTTTATTAAAGGTTATTTTTTTGATACTAGAGAGTCACCCAGACAGGTTGGTTGACCACTATAAGTTTGGCTGGTAGTTTGACACACTCTTCGTCTTTATTTTTCCAAGCTGTCTTCCTATTCGTTCTTGCAGTTAGTTTTACTGTTGCCACTAATCTGTACAACAGAGACTCTTAAAGTTTAACAGTCCGGAACCTACATTATGTAAAGTCAACTTCGACTTATGGCTCCAGATCCAACTTGTTTACAGATACAGTATGTATCTGCATCTCATTTTGAGTCACAGTCTATACACTATTTTAAATACTCTCATCTATAGACTTTTCCATTGTATAACAGATGTGCCCCTGGCATTTTCTGATGCACTTTGTGCCCAGTTGGCTTCTCTGGTTTCTGATAATTGCGTTTGTGTGTGGCCTAAAATGGTTCCCAAATGTGTCTAGCTGCGTCAGCAAAACACACAATCTATTTGCATTAGTTTAAACTCTTAAGATCAGACTATGGAACAACATAAAGCATATTATGTAGCTAGTCGTGCCCACTGAGTGCATGCAGAAAACTTTCCAAAGGGATTCTAGAGTAAAATACAGTTTCTCCTACTGATCTACTGTATCTGTAGTCAATCTGTCACACAGGGATCTGCTTACATCCATATTTTTTTGTCTCTCAGGTGATCAGATCAGAGAATGTCATAGACTTAAGAGTAGATTTTGCATCATCTGTGTACATGGTACATAATAGGCACATAATAAGGAATCTGTACCTGTATCTGTAGTAATATGTATGACTTCGTTTGAACACAGTAGTATATATGTTACTCAGATATCCTTAAAACACCCACAGATTTAATTTAGAACACATTAACAATTATAATGCCATATAATGGTCTTTTTTACACGTTGCTATTAGTCATTTGTATGTGTAGTTACTGCTATTTTGGTATTAACTGATGCTTTCTAATAAACTGTACTCTACTACGTCATTATTACATCACAAAGCCAGAAATTCGTAGTTTTTGTTCTTGTTCTTCAGACTTACTTATGAGCGTGTCTTCAATCTCGTTTCCTGTTGGCAGTTGGTTGGACTGTGTGGGCTCCACTGGCAGGGTAATGATCTGATTGGTCTTCTTTATCTTGGTCAGTGTAACCTTGGCAATGGGAGGGAGGTGCTTCAGGCGGGGGTAGTAAAAGGAGTTGGCAGGGTGGCTTGGGAATGAAGAGGTGATCTGTGGAGAGGTAAAAAGTCAAGGAGTAACACTTGATACGTGTTGGTAGAGATGATCAGAAGAATTAACTGATCACTTAGTGCAATAAGCAGTGCACAGTAGTGCTTATATGAATACTGTTTGATGATAATATTGTTATCGTTGTCCATGACAGAGAAATTGCCGCAGACTGTAGAGCAGCTGATGGTGGATGCTGAAACTTTCATACTGATTTTACAGTATGTTAATCTACAAATGTATAAACTGCATTTTAATTATACTTGCAAGCTAATATTCTTTGAAAAAGAAAAGCATGTACAATGGCTGACTGTTGTAGACAGACATAAAATGTAGAAAACAATGCACTTTATTGCCAACACCAGTTGTAACAAGCTTTTCTTTGGTCACACGCTTGGTGATTATTAGCTTTCATGCAGTGTTGCTCTTGGCTCACATTGACCCACCTGTGTGATTTTGTCCTGCGGCATGGTTTCAAAGTTTGGAGAAGAGAAGGTGAAGCCGCTGTCGGTCCCTGCATCGTACGGGAAAAGCTCCAGCGACACATTCTCTTTCCACTGGTCACCATCACACAGGTCGACACTGTCCACTCCCACAAACCAGTCTGGGCTTGGAACAATGCGCACGATAAATGACAGCTGCAGATGGAGGAAGCAAAGCATGGGGAAGGAGATGGAGCGCAGACAGAGTGAAAAGAGAGAGCATCTTTCAGTAAATCACAAATGTAAATGAAAATGATAAAAAACACTTAATTACACTTAATTAGATATTCCTATCAATAATTTATGAATGAGTGTCCATTGTGTCCATTCATGTAATTTTGCAGCAGCCAAGAAACTGTTAGAAATAATTGAATTCCTTTAGAAATAAAAGTAAAATGAGGCTTCTGTTTTGGCTACAAAACATCCTCACATCCTTACAACCTTGTACGTCACTGATTTGCATTGCTTTGTTTTAAAAGTAGTGGAGCCACAAAAAGCTCTATACATTTTTTTCACATATGATTAAATCAATAGTTTGTAATATATACGTCATGTGTTGATGTATTTCAATGTGCTGTAATGTGTCAAATTATACATCATCATTCATAGTCCAGTAATATTCCCACCTCACCAAAAATGTACTGTTATTGGTGAAATGTGTCCTTAGTTTTATCACCTCCCCAGAGGATTTTTAATATCTGTTTCCTTACATAGTTTTCCATAATTTGCTACTTTCTGGAAGCAAGTGCATGCATAAACCTTCTTAGAATGGCACAACGTGTTCTTTTTTGTAATGTAAGTATTTTTATTAAAAACTATTAGCAGTAGTATGAGAGGTTATTATTTGGCTAAAAGATCCTTGGTGCTGTAACTCTGGATTGTGGGTAAGTTTAGTGATTTTCCAACCCTCTATTTTATAGATTTGGCAGTGTTTACTATTGGTAATAATAAAGTTTTAGTCAGAGTTATGTTGCTTTTACTGGGAACACTAAACACTGGGAGGAGAGGTGAATATACAGAGAATATTGTTATTATTTGAGACTGCTTAGATCCTAGACATAACAAGGTGGGGTGATCTATTGACCCATCAGCTAAAGGCTTCTGATGCACCTAATGCCCTGACACAGATTTAAGAAACCCAGGTGTCAATTGTCTTACATAGGAGTGCCTGGCGAAGACCTCAAACTGTGTGTTCATCTGGCCTGTTCCTCCCACAACAGCAGGAGCAGAGAGGATCCCATAAACACCCTGGATGCGTTCGCCGGCCGTCTCAACCTCCTTCATGATTGTCCAGGCCTCGCCTTTCTCCGCAAACTCTCTCACTCCATTGCTGGCAAACTCATTACGCTGCCACATGTGGTAGTCAGAGCTGTGTGTCACTCCTAAGAGCAGAGACAGTGGGGAAAGAGGGGACCAGACATAGATGTGGTGAGACATATACTGTAAATCTGAAGAAGCTTATGTCATAGAAACAGGTGTAAGAGGAAGGTTAGTCTCAATTCTTAAAAAGTGACTACTATTTTTCTCTTAGTGTCTTAAAAGCAGTATTGAGAACATTGCCTTTAATGGTTTTCTGATACTTAACCAATCAGAATCTATTTTACATCTGCTTCCAATAATTATTTGTACGAAATTCATCTGTACAGTTCCACACCAGCTTGCTGTATACTTACCAATAAGGTTTGACCACTGTGCAGGGGGTCGGTAGACAGGATACTGCTTAGGGAAAGCTGCCTGGGTCCACTTGCCTGTAAACGTCAGGCTGTACTGGGCAGTTTCTGAGGCCGTACAAATGGGGACATGAGTAGGAACAGGCATTGCATGAATGGCTTGCCCCAGTGTCAGCATCATGACACTCAGACGGTAGAGCATTTGTGAGATGTTTCTTGCAGTGCTCATGATAGCGAGGGCTGATTTTTGGGAAGAATGAAGGACCTGAAGCAAGTAAATAAATGGGAAACAGAAGGAAATGATTGAATAGAATTAGAACAAGACAAAGACAGTTTGATAAGACTAACAAAGATAATTGGTGAAAGCACAAAGCCTCTGGCTGTAAGTGATGCATATTAATCAGAGGAAACCTTTACATGGTCTTTTTCCATTGTTTAGACTTGTAAACTCAGTTAATCTCTGTATTTACAGAATGATGTTTGATGGTTGTTGTTGCTGTTGTTGCTTAGGCTTCCATTCCTGCCTTAAAGGTTTTATTTTTTAGCTTGTCTTTGTCATGTCATTGTATCATCCTTTTTTTTTACACAACTAACAGTATGATTTTTATTGTGTCCCTGATTAACAGTCCTGTTGAGAGCCTTGATGTTAAATGTTCCCACACATTCATTTATATAGAGAACTTTCTTACTTCTAGGAAACACACATACATGAACAACATACACATACTGCACATTGATGCACACTTTATGCAAGGCATTAATTGCATAAAAAATAGAACAGTTTGTCATTAAAAATTGCAGCAAAGTTGTTAGCAAATATAATCATTCATATAATCATGCAACACTGCAACTGTATAAGCAACTTTAGATCCACATTTCTTGTCCCATGTTGCTTACTCAATCTAAATTTGGCATGACTTTTATATGACTGCACACATGTCTATAGTAAATGGAATAATAGACTAGTATATCAGTAATATTGCATGCAAGCTTTGCAGAACTCTATATTACCACTGTCACACTATTAGTTTGTGCAGACTGGTGAATGCTGTCTTCCAAACTAAAGGACCTATGTACTGTTGTGTAGCAACATGATGATTGTATGGTGCAGAAGCTACTCACTGGTTTTGCTGTGGATTCCAGATGAATGAAGGGTTGCGGCAGATGAGTGGAGAGAAGGGCTGGAGGTGAGGAGAAGGGAGAGTGGTGGATGTGGCTGTCGAGAAGGGTGACTGCGAGGCTCCAAGTCCTTACGCCTATTTATGTCTTTGAGGAGGTTCACCTCTGTCTCTCCTCTCCTTTTCCTCCTCCTCCTCCTCCTCCTCCTCCTCCTCCTCCTCTCTCTTCTACTCTTGAAACTTTAAGTAGCCATTCACTGGCTAATGTCTTCAGCAGTTCTGGTGCACAGCCAGGGGTCCTGTGCAGCTCCATGGGTAGAGTGTCATTTCACAGTTTGATTCTGTAAGTCTCTGTAATGTCAAATATGATCAATTAGACTGATAATGTATTGCTAGAATTATTTAAATGTCTCTTGGTCAAGTTTTTAAATTGCAGCTGAGCTGCCAGATCAAATCCCAGTGTGGTTTCTAACTCATGTATAAAGTTATATAGCCTGTGTCACTGTAAGTTAGATTTTTAGGGCCCTGTAAAGTCAGGGAAGTTGGGGGATTATCCAACAGGTCACGGATATGCGGAAACCTCACACCCTGACAAGTGTTTTTGTTTGTTTGTTTTGTGTAATGCTTTTTAAGGTGTGCTCTATAAGTAATGCATTTCCTTAACATTGTATATTCCTTAATACACATTAGCAGAGATAAATGAGATTTAGAAATCTCCCACATTCCTGCCAGTATCTTTGAAAAAAATCACATATTATTAACTTATTTTTTTAGTTAATCAGTTCATGCATCATAAATATTTTTGTTTTGTCAGCCTATCACTTTAAAACCCCCAAATTGTTGGAAGTTACAATTATGAAAGACATGGTGTAACCTCACTCTGGAGAAACTGGGGCAAGCAAAAACACCATAATGGAAAACCATGGTAACAGCTGATATTTTTTCCCGAATGCTGCGTCATGTGTCTCAAGTATCGCAGCTAGTTTATGGACTGTGTGTGGGGGTGTGTGTGTGTCTTTATTTTTTTGTGTGGACAACTTTTGTTTTTGTTGTTCATGAGAGGAGTTTGAAGATGTTGTGCTTGATTTTCTGAACCTGGAAGTGGCAGACACTCCACACTCTCACGTGCAAACTCATAAACATGCCAGCATGCTGAATCAGCCCACATGTAATGAGTTCCACATGGTCACGTTTCTACAGACACAAACTAAAACACCTTCAGTGCGCGCACACACACACACACACACAGACCAATTACCCTCATTCAAACTCGAGTCTGCTTTCAGTCAGTGGCAAGTGAAAAAGAAAGGTTAACTCATCACCACTCTCTTAACTCTTGCACACTGAACAGTGATGTACTGTGTTCATTTTTATTAAGGGTAGCAGAGCAAAATGAGACATGTGGCTGTAATTAGTGGTTTTCAATGACATGATTCTTGGGTACTGCCTGGACATTGTGAGGGTCCCATCACTTATTCCCAACATGCTTACAGGATGTTACCTCCTATAAATTAAAAGTCCAGGGTGCCATATTTTATTGAAGGTTCCCTTATATTCTTGGCTGCAGTATACTTATACTTATATTCTATGCCTACTGCTGCAATGTTGTGGATCAAGCCCCATAATACCAATTAACTTCCTTGTCTGTTGCAGACCTCTAATGCTTGAGCTCCCCACAGGGATCAATAGTTGTTGATTAATAGTAGTAGTATCTCTCTTAATTATGGATAGATACTGTAGGTATCAAAATTTATTCATGAGAAAAGTAAAAGAAAAGAAAACACATCCTGGGAGGAAGATCCTGGGAAAATAGGAAAGTCTGGCATATGTCTGCCCCAACTGCGGTGGAAACTGAGGATGTGGGTACATATTGTGGAAGGAAGGTTGGTCATCGTTTAGCACGCAATATATATCAGTTAGACAATATATCAGTTGAAGAACCACCACCCACTTTAACCATGTCTCAGTGCAGTTTGATAGGTGTGTTTGTCTAGGACTTGAGCTATAGGAGATGGTGCTTGTTTTTGAGACAAGTCAAATAGAACTAGCCAACCTGTTACTGATTCATACCAGTTTTCCATTTCAGTTTCTTTACTTCTCTGATGCTTTATCATAATAAATCCCAGTCTATTCTGATTAAATTTAAATTACAATATATTCATGTATGGCAGACTCATGAAGAATATATCAATTAGGGCTGCACAATTTGTTGTAAAAGTCAAATGATGGACCTCGTTCTGACGTATGGGATTGAAATAGAAAATTTAATAGTATTTCCCCAAAACCCTGTTTTATCTGACCATTTTTAGTAACATTTGAATTTACTATTACTGACTTTACAGCACAGAGGAAAAAAATCCACTACAGTAAATGTCTGCCTGATAAAGAGTCATAGCTCTGTTGAGCCCAGTATTCCCTTAACTCTCAGTAGCAATGACTTTATGAATTTCTTTACTAGCAACATCACAGCCATTAAAGAAAAATTGATCAGATCATCCCTGCAACTAGAATGGACAGACCTGAATGTACAACAGCTCTAGATTTGCTTATCAGACCTCAGTGTTACTTAGACCACTTCCTCCCTGTAGATCATGCTGAGTTAATCTCACTCATTAACTCCTCTAAACCATCAACCTGTCTCTTAGACCCCATCCCAACTAGACTGCTCAAATAAGTGTTACCTTTAATCAGCATGTCCAAGTTAGATCAGGTTAACTCATCTCTACTAACAGGCTATGTACCACAGGCTTTTAAACTTGCTGTAGTTAAACCATTACTCAAAAAAAACAACCCTTGACTCTGGGACTTTAGCTAATTATAGACCAATATCCAATCTGCCCTTCATATCTAAAATCCTTGAAAAGGTAGTTGCTAAGCGATTACGTGACCACCTGCTCAGGAATA
>OMLM01009877.1:0-29957 GCA_900302695.1 Helostoma temminkii | reverse complement strand
ACTGTAAAACTGACATAAGACAGCCTGGCTAACATCAGCACTTCAAAGGCATCAAGACCAAGACACATGCACACACACACACACACACACACACACACACACACACACACACAGTTAGCCCACTGGCTATTACCAAGCCTCCAGTCTCTTGGCTGTCTTGGCCCAGTGCTGCTAAGCAGTTCTTGAGGTTCAGCTCTAGGTTAGTCCTCTGAGATTTGATTACCTTCATCTCCACTGGTTACTGGGGCCCAGCTGTGAAGCATATTAATGAGATTTCACCATCATTAGGGGAAGCTAACTACATTAGCAGGCTGGCTGGTTGGCTGGCTGGCTTGTGGTAAGGAGCCGGACAAAATGAAGGCAGAGGGGACGAAGGAGAAGACGGAAGGCTTTAACAGATCTTCCACTTTTTGAATCCTACTCAATCACAGGTCATTGTGTTCCCCTCACTTCTATTGGCTTATTTGGACACACACATACACACACATGCTGACCATGTGTGAGCTAAATGGAAGAACGTATATTTGTCCATTTGTCTTTGCATGCAGTGTGTGCAGGAGAAGAGACACCAGGCAGACCACCATGCCACAGGCTCCTGCATTAAGGCTTGCTTTGAAGTCTGCTTAAAATAATGAAGGCCAATGGAACTGCCCCAGGGAAAGAGACTGCCTTGCAAGAGCCTGGGAGTTGTAGGCAAATGTATCATGTCCATAAAGATGACTGGCAGCGATTTAAGTGCTTTTATGTGCAGTGAAACAGGGCAACAAGTTAACAGAGAAGGGCGTCACTCATGTGTAGTGCTTGACTTTTGCTAAATATTGAGACTTTATTTCTTGTTTCCGTGTCAGGAATGTGGGTAAGCAGCAGGCAAAATGATACATACAAGCAGGAATGCTTTGTCAGCACTCTTCAATTACTGAAGGGGGAAATGGGACTATTTCCTTGCTTACAGGGAAATCCTCCCATTCTCTAACAAAGCGTCATAACAACTCTCCGCTGAAAATGGATAGAGCTCTGTTTGCTGCTTTTACATCTGAAAACGAGCTGGGGCAAGAATGGGCGTGCACAATCACATACTAGCAGGCACGCACACACTGACAGCTGTAGGAGTGACAGCGAGGAGTGTTGGTGTTCAAACACAGTGAACAGTTACCGGATATAGGAGATTATGGTGAATCTGAAGACAGACAGAACAGGCACAAGTTAAAGCACACACAGAGGAAGGAGAGCCAGTGGAGTGAACATTGGACATGAGAGCAGACAGCTAGCCTCACGTCTCCCATGTTGACTGTAACTAAATCCTGTTTGTCCACACGCGTTTCCCACCACTTTCCATCTTCATCTCCCTCTTATTCCTAGTTGTCCCCATTACTGCATGTGACATTCCTCTCCTAATGCTCTCTATAACTTAGATCCTACGCAAAGTCACAGGAAGTCGTTCATCTTTCATTTTCCTGAATCTTTCTGTCTGTTCTTGCCAAACACGAGTACTATAACTTTAAACAGAAGATGTTCTTAGAGCATAGCAATTACTTCTGTTGCCAAATGTGATTTCCACATAATGTACATGAAGTATAAAAATGATCACTGGTGCTGTGTGTGTGTGTGTGTGTGTGTGTGTTTCAGTGAGGGAAAGTTAGGAGGATTACTGAGGATTCCCCTGCCTGGTTGTGTGCCACCTAAGCTGCTGCACATCACAGATATAGAGGGTAGTTGGGAGGTTGGTGCTAGGAGATACCGGTTATTTACACTAATAATATGTTTGCTTGCAAAATAATGCAAATATACTTGCATAATAGCACCCTTTCAAAAAAAAAGTCATAATACTGTATATGAATTAATTAAGGTCATGACACTCGTAATGTAAGGGAAGAAGAGGAGTGGGTCAAACTGAGAGCTTAATTTGATCATGATATAATTTTCTGCAGTAAATGACATCATTTCCCCTTAGGAGTATGTTGTGGTCTACGTTTCACAGAAATGACAGCCCGATGTTTTGCAACCATTGCAGATATTCAAATTCAGCAGAGAGAAGAAGACTGACGGTTCGCGTCCTTGCAAGGACTGTGCAGTATGTTTGAAGGCTACGCTGATTCCTAGACTCAATTTTGATGGATTGCATTCCAAATTGGGGCCACATATGTCCCTCATCTACAGCGTTACGGCAAGAAAAACACAAACACACACACACACACAGACACACACACATACACACAAACACACATGAGTGATAGATGAAGGTCTGAGCAGAAGCCGAAGGGCAAGGAGGTACAGAGTTGGAGTCTTTCTTGTATATCTTTCTTGCATATGGGTGTCTATATGACAGTAAATTTAATATTTTTTTTGTTTGCTTCTGAGCACACAACCAACACAAATGTTCATGCTTGTGCAGATGTGTGCATTTTCCTGTTTGTATATTTGAGTGCATGTTGTGTGCCATGTACTGTATGTAGATGAGAAGCTGTGCGTGTGAACATCAGCATGTTCTTGTCTATGCTAGGCCTGGTTTTTATCAGCCCTGCAACTCCCACTGCGTTCCCAAGCCCTTCTCCAGGGGCCCAAGATAACTTCCCTCTCCACGCTGCCAGGCCTCTGAAATAACAAAACACCAGGTTTTCCTATCACTACTGCCCAAGCAAATGGAGACGCAACTCAGAACATGTGTGGATAAAGTAGAGCAGGGGGAGGGAAGGGGGAGGGGCAGCAAGGGATAGAGCAGATGGCAAAGGTGAGGCCTATAGGGGCTATGCTTTGAGCAACAGCTTCATGTTAACCATAGTAGCTGCTCTGCACTGCTGCCACATGCTAGCCTTTGATACAGTTAATTACCAGTCTTCTAACAAATACAGAATACACAGGACATCTAAACCACAAATATATTTCTTAAATCCACTGGGAACTCAAATATTTGTGGTACTAATTGTGCAAAAACAAAACAAACAAAAAACCCAAATGCATCTGAAGACAGTTTTACTGCAGGAGAGAACCGCAAGTTCCCTGGCAACAACGCTCCCATGCAACCCTGTGGAACACAGTGTAACACTACCCAGCAGCTGTCTATGCCTGCTGACTGACAGGGCGACTATGTGAGTTGGCACTTGCCCTGGGGTGACTGGAGATATTTGGCATGAGCTGATGGTGTGGGACACGGTGGTGGGCACAAGGGGGGAAAAGGAAGCTTGTGTCAGCCAGAGGGTGTCAGGAAGTGGAAGGGGACAGCGGTGTGTTTCAACAGCCTGCAGAATCTAAACATGCAGTTGGTACATGGTAGGTCTATTAAAATGGTCTGACAGGCCATGGTGTCAATGAATATGTGCTTTTCTTGTGCACAGATATACGTTTCAAATATCCCCCGGAACGCTTCATTCACAGAGCGAAAGACAGGGGGTTTACCTCTTTGGGAGATACAAGCCTATGATTAGTGAGACTTTTCCATGGCTAATCCACATGATGAATTTAGACAGTGTTTGCCCACAGTGAATCTGCCACTGAACATAAATTTTTGTTTACAGGCTGATCACACGAACGCAGCAGCTGTACAGTATCAGAGTGATGTGACTGACCCACAATAAACACAGGAGGAGTGCAAGAAGAGACAGGCTGCATGAAAAGTAGTGGCTAAAAAGTGAGAGGATGACAGAGAGCATATGAGGAGACAGATGAGCAGAGCCGAGATGCAGGACTGGGGGAGGACTGTGACACACAAGACAAACATTTCCAATCCAGGCTCCAAATAAAAGCTGTGCACACTCGCATGTTTGCCTCTAGACAAAGTCTTGTGGGTGAGAAAGACAGAAGGTTTAACCACAGTGTAACCTCCCTTTGTCAACTCTCTAAAAATGAACTAGGACACCATTCCTGGAATGACTTTTAGCTGTGATACCTTATAACACGTAATTCTAAATCAAGATCATCACAGAATCATAACCACAGCCTTTTGCAAACTGGTCTTTAATATCTCTTACTCACTGTGAACATGTCATGAAATATTAAGCATATCTTTTGCAGAAAGCCTGCACTAGGTGAATGGATGACTGTGTGTGTGTTTGTGTGTGTGTGTGTGTGTGTGTGTGTGTACATGTGTGCAAACTACTTTAAAAACAAACTGCACTAATGCATACTCTGAGCAAAGACAGATCCAAAGCATTACTAAACCTGGTACTACACAATACAGAAACTCACTGTGTGGTCTAACAAAAGCCTTGAAGGTTAACATTTTAGTCATGTGGCTGATATTCATTTGCAGAGCTACCTAGAATGAGTGCAATAACCAAATAAGCTTCAATTCTCATAAAATCCAAAGTTATCAAGAGCAGCCAGTAATAAAGAGTCCAAAGTTCAGAGGCCTGAAAATATGTCATTAAAGTTATTGTAAATAAGTTCTGCCCTAAAACATATAAAAATGATCTAAGAAGTTAAAATAGTTGATTTGGGACAGATGCTTGAAATCAGTGAGCAGATAATAAGCACATTTCAGCCCTCAGCATTTAAAAGATATCACAGGTAAGGAAATACTGGAAAATTACATCCATACACATTAACCAGAGCTTAGTCATCTTTATTGGGCTGAGTGCCACACACAGTGCCTCTCAGTGTTTAAAGGCCAAAGGAGCTTCATGAATGCTTATGTTTAAGTGTTTGCTCTTTACTCACTCTAACAGAGAGGTTATCTGCTCATTGATAATCACTAATCCAATGTGACTGGCAGCATTCAAGGTCCTCCATTCTTAAGCGCATATTCAGCAGTGGAGGAAGCGGGTCATACATATGGAGGGAGCAAGTTGATATTTGCATTAGTTGGCTGAAGTGGACTTGGAGGGGCCAGGAAGAGGTAAAAAGCAAAAGGAAGAACAAGGGATCAAGAGAGAAGGGAGAAAGCGAAGAGGCTCATGAGGATCTGGGGAGGAGAAGAGAGGATCACCAGGGACATGCTTTGTCATGTTAAACTGCCTCTCTTGACTCATGTTTCTTTCTCCTCCTCTCCCTCTCTGTGGAGAACACCACTGTCAATCACAGGGGAACAGATTACGAGGGTTTGATCTCCTCAGCTTCAGAGCAAGAGCATGACAATGGGGTAGAGGTCACAAGTGTAGTGTAAGTGGGAGCTAGATGCATGAGAATGTGTTCAATGATGGTAAATAATGAGGCCTCTCACCGGGTTGTTTTCACTAGTAATCCAGAAAACCATTTAGGTTTGTCACTTTATTGTCAACATTAGTTACAGCTAATAGTTAAACGCACATGTAATTTACCTCTGTCTTCAAGCCTAGGCAGGCTGACTTGCATTCTTCTACTGTACATGAAACCCCTAATGAGAACAGCTCCCTACATAAATTTGTTCAAAGTACCAATGTCAGGTTTTGAAAGCATATTATTGTAGATGTAAGTGGAGGTATTTGCAAGAGTATGGACAAGAAGTGTACTATTATCCTGTCACTAGTCTGTTTAAGAGCTCAGTGATGCCGGGACTTAAGGGTACTAGGTCACCACAGGGGTTAAAATGGTAAAGACCCCTTAGAGATAGGTATATCATATTTAGAATAGCCAGACACAGAAAAAACCCAGCTAGCTGCACACTGATAAGACAGAAACTAACAAAACCACCATTGCCAGGCCATAAATCTACTGATTCAGTGGCTGAAATTGCAAAGAGACCACCTTGGCTGCACACCTGACCAAAGACCTCTGCACAAAGTAAGCCAGCTAAATGCACCAAAGATCACAGTGTTAGCTTGGAACACCTTAGCTTCAACACTGCATGGCCAACCCCTGCTCTCCCGCTCATACCCACTAATGATGACTGATGACATACATTTGATTCAGCTGTCTGATGTGCAGTGTCAGGGGGCTCCTTAGTAGGAGATTTGGGCAGTGCAAGGGGAGAACAGGTGGGCGGGGAAAGGCAGACTCATTTGTCTTTGGTGTCAGCACAAATCTGAAAAAAGCACTGGGAGGTTAAGTTAGTTTGATGCTTAGGAAAAATGTCTGATGAGAGCAGGCAGAGTCATCAAGGGAGCGTAGTGGGATGTTTGTAGAATTTAATGAAGGACATGTTTAGCTTCCTAGGGTATGGTTTGTGCTATTCCTTTTTGTCTGTGTCTTTGTGTGTGTGTGTGTGTGTGTGTGTGTGTGTGTTGTCTGTGCCTCCACAGACACTAATTTCCTGCATGGATCCCTGACCTTTCAATGTAGCCTGGGGGGAGCCATTTGATCATGACACACACACAGACACAGACATAGACCATTTCCTGTGATATGGCTGTCCACCAGTTGGTGAACTGGTTTAAGAGACAGTGTTGATCTTTCCCTGTGGTGATCTCCCATAGAGTATAACATACTTTTTATACTAAGGGTGCAATTCTTTTAGTTCATTATATACACGCTACACTTTTTACTTAGAATTTTGATTTGCCCGTGTTACCTCTTCCCGTTTATGTGAGCTCAAGATTAGTGCAAAGCAGAAATACAACTACAAATATTACCTTGTTAAAAAGATGCAAAAGCCTACATGAGAAAAGAGAAAAGAGAAAAAAGACTACACTCTATGTTTGCATGCAAGCACAGGACCTATGCACACGCTAAAGAGCATGCTTGCCAAAAACAATGAGTGGAGGGTAACCTGAGCTGGGCCCTCAGGTGAGCTTGGTGTTAATGCTCCCACTTCTCCCTCCTGTCCTCTTTTCCTCTGGGGTCCAGTTAACCTTGGCTGGCCTCTGCTGACTGATCCGTCTCTCTGCTTTGCGACCCGGGTCTCATTATGACCCTTAGGGTGACTGGGTGCCGTTTACTGCCATGCAATTCTACTGCAAGTAGGAACCTCTCCCAGTTAACTCTGTCCATTAAGCTAAGTGGGGCTCATGAATTATTCAAAAGTTTTCAATGTATAATTCAGGGCATAAGGGGAGCTGTCATGAATAGCGACACACACAGGTGAGGAAAGAGTACAGTACTTTCAATTCAAAGTTGACTTTATTATACTTAGCCTCTTTAGTGTGATGAGAGGGAAGCTGGGATGGAACAACAATACCCATGTCAGTCTGTACTGAATAAGTAAAGACCCCAGTGAAAGAAAGTGGATGAACAAATAAAAGATGAATGAGAAAATGAAAAGAGAGAGAGTTACAGGAAGTAATTGACACATGGATGATGAGATAACTGATAAAGAGAGAGAGAGAGTCACACAGGAGATGAACAAAGTCACATAAGTCACGACGTTAAGTAAAACTAAGACCAATGTAACATTGTGAGATGATAAAAAATGTACAAATAAAGATTTTCTGTTGCTCTGATCTTTATTTATATATTATAATAAACAATGAGACTGACAGAGCAAGAGAAAAAAGAAAATTACGGTACTGCATTAAAAGTGAGAGAACACAGCTTCACTGTGTTATCCCCTCCTCCCTTCACAGTGTAGGTGTAGGTCCTGAGGGAGCCACCAATGTTAATACAGTTATTAAGCCTCTCCACTGAAGCCTGCTCCACCTCCCCAGCCCCCAGCATCAAGGAGCTCTGTGCCTGCCAGGCAGCGGGCAATTCCACAATGAGATCAAACAGTCCCAAGTAGGCCAGCTCAGGGAAAGCCAGTAGCGATGCTTCCCGCTGAGCAGTGCGGGCAGGTGGGATTGGGTACTACACGTTAAGCTGAAGGAGCATCCCAGTAGGCTTTAGTGTAGGGGGTGGTGGCAGGCTTCAATCTTGTTTGGTTCTTTTCCCCTTCCTCCTTCTTCAAAGTCAGATGACCAAGATTCCCATGCATCTATTTCTGGTGTTGAGGATTAAAGCTGTGAAAGGCTTTAGGAAGCATATGTGCAAGAGTGGATTTCTTCTCTTGCTAGCTTTAGGGTGTATGTAAAACATTTAAATGAAGCTGGGTGACTAGGTTAGAGAGTAGCACTTTAGGCGAAACTATCATGACGCCAGAATATCCCTCTCTGTGTAGAAGACAAACCTGACTGGTCACCATTGCAGCAGGTGTGTGTCTAATCGCTACATTACATCTAATCCATAATTCACACCGGGGAAGGAAGATTAGTGTTGCCACTCTTGGCCTGGCCTGTAGCCAGAAAAAACATATTTGGAAAACCATGCACATTGCATGCAAGGTACCAGGTAAAAAGCACTGGTTGACTTCATGTAAGCCACAATTCACCTGGCCTGCACTAATTAACATCTCTGTTGCTGAAAGTGCTAAAGTTTGAGTGAGCTGATGAGCCCATAGGCTTTTGCCTGGTCATTTTAAAAATGGCTAAAGATAAGATGTGGTTTTGTCTCAGTATGTGATACAAAATAAAGTCATGAAAGGAGTGAAGAAAGGATGAAGGAATGGTAAAGACAAATGCTCTAATGTGCTAAATAGGACAGGGATATAGGTCATTCGGTACCAGACTCAATTTTCCAGCGCTGGCCTGTTGGCAGTCACTGGATGCAGGCCAAGTCTCCATCAGTCGCAGTGGAGCACTAATAATATCAGTCACCCAGCCAAGCCTCTCCTCCTCTCTTTCTCTCTCTCTGTCATTCTGCTGCCTCCTTTCACTTATTTCCTTTTTCTTTTTCTCTCCATTCCCTTTCCACTACTTTTTGTTCAAAGGAGAAAAGGGCAAAAATCCAGAGGCCAAAAATGACATTAAACCCCTTGAAAGGCTCCACAGAGATTATTGTTTGAAAATGCCAGCTCTCCTGGAGACCCCACCCCCTGCCCCCTGCCTCCTCTCCTGGTGCCTGAGATCTCTCTCCCTCTCTCTCCTTCCTTCCCTCTCGCTTTCTTTCAGCTGAGAGGTGCTGACAGCCCAGACACAATAATCCAGCTCTATTGTGGAACCACCACAGCAGCAGCAGTGCTGTGCAAAGGTTTCCCACGTATGGCGCAAGGGCAAAGTGGGGTGTCATGTTGTTGCGGAGGAACAGAACAGCACTGCTACAAGCGAAAGGGTTGGTCACCGTTTATAATGGGGTGTCACACTGTGCCACTTGAAAACTCAGGTTCAAACTGTTGTCACCTTTTCCATTAGTCAGCTCCCCAGCTGGAGCAGAGATGGAGAAGAAGAACACCACACTTTCAGTACTCCACCACTTCTGATTTCATCACGACAAATCACAGTGGAGTCTTTCACTTTGATCATCTAGATGATCCAACAACTGCCTCTAAGTGTGCAAACAGTAGAGCATTAAAAGAACTACCTAATGATTACTGGGTATTTGCAAATGGACAACTGTGGAATAGTATCTAAATCATTTAGAAAGCTCTATGACATCCCTTGGCGAAATTTGTGAACAACTGCCTCTTTTTATCCTATCTTTCAGGAATGACATAGCCTCTGTCTTTTTTAGCAGACTATGAAAAGCTTTCCTCACATTACTGTTAAAAATCCCATAGAATAACAGAATGTGCCTTCTCTGCTCTAAGTGCTGCAAGGCTGCATATTTCCCCATCGGCCCAGCCCCTAGAACATCCGGGCTGGCAGGAACAACTAGGAATGAAGAAAAGACCTTTATGTGTCTAGATTCATCCAGACAGAACAGTCCATGTCAACCTGACAGGCTTTATCTCAGTTTTTTTCCCTGTACATTATGTTTGGATAGGATACAAACACCAGCAGGCCACCAACTTAACTTTACCAGGCTCCTGGCATATGAAACAGCAGCAAAGACAGATGTGACATTTATTTTTCGCAGAACAATGAGTGCTCCTCAGCATCTGACACTTAATTATTGTGATATCCATCAAGCAACTATCTCACTCTCTCTCAGCTGCGGTACTTCACTAACAATGGCCCAGATAAGACACTACAAGTCACAGTAAAGGTTAGACAATACACCTCTCTAAAATGAAGGGGCCGCTTGACATCAGAGTGCCTCCAGTTTAGTGAACAGAGACCACATTCATAACAAACAGGATCCAGTTGTTTCTGTCTCTTCTCATTCACCTCTTTTAACCTACACATGTTCAGAGCCGCACAGCTAAAAGGCATGTCTCAGTTCACACAATGCTAATATCACAAACAGGGTTACAGGGAACAAGCGACCTGTAACCTGAGCCCGTCTACTTCCTTCAGTCCAACATGCTGTATTGTGCTTCACTATCCTGCACTACATTCTTCTTTGCAACCACCTCTGCTGCACTGTTGGCAGTCTGTTTCATCCAGGTCCCAGGTGGGCCTTTAAGAGTCAAATGTCAGAGGCTGAGCTTTAGCCAGACACATAATGAATATGAAATGATTTAGAGGAGCTGTGGGAAAGAGAAGATAGTGGCATGAGACAGAACGAGCTCCTCTGTCACCAAGTGGGACCAGACTGAAGGCTGGGCCAGAATGAGAGAAGAGATGATACAGAATATGTATATCAGATGTTTCATTTGAAGAAGCCTTCATAAATCACGACACACTAAAAAGGCTCGTCTTCCTGCAAACTTGCCCTATTTGTGCCCCAGGGGTCTGTTGCAGACACCAACACCAGGTACCATGAAAGACAAGCAAATAAGGAGACTGGCAAATAATGAGATCATCTGAAACGCTGAGACATGTCTTCAGTCTTAGGAGCTGGCTTCTGGCTATAGCTGAGGATGCTTTGTTTTTGTTTGCACAAATAAATAAGGCTTAATTTGAGTGATTCTGAGCTCCATCTTCTTTCTTGCATAAAACACCAACATGAGTCAGGGCACAGTGTTCTCTCTTACTCCCTGGTTAACAACACTGACTTAGACAGCGGCAACACAGTGCTATTTTTTGCCCAGACAGCAGGAGAACTGCCAGGCTCTTGTATTTATAGCTTACTAACCTCTACCCTATTTTCTTGCCATCCCCACTCTCTAAACAGGAGGGCATACCATTGTGTGTACAGTATGTGTGTGTGTGAAGTACCTGAGGTGTAACCAGTTGTCATCTAGAGGATGTTAACAAAAAACGCCAGGGGAGACAGGGTAGTGTGCTGGTAGAAGCAGAAGCCCTGTGCTTTGGCCTAGAGCTAGTGGCCAGAGAGAGTGTGTTGCTGACTGCACAGGAGAGGCAGATGTAGGCAGTGGTTGGTTCTCCGCAACTGATGAAACAAGGCAACACTGCATGTAATCACTCTATATATAGCGGATGTTGGGGAGGGGGGGCAGGAAATCTTGTAAAATATGAGGAAAAATTAGGGCAGGCAAGCATTAAAGATTAATCGTGACACTGACGGCCCGGCTCAGGCCCGCCATGCAGAGAATGCCACCATGGAGATGGGAAACAGAGAGGGAGAGAGAGATAAAGTGGGAGAGAGAAGGGAGGCAGTTTGGGAATGAAAACGCCTTGCAGATGAATTCTGGGGTGATGAATGTCCCTGGTTCAATACCCAGATGAATTTATGTGTATTCCATTATGAGAGGGTTGGGATGAAACATAGAGATAGAGCAGAGAGATGGAAACAGGAGAGAGGGAGAAGGAGAGAGAGAGAGATGTGCTGGTGAGCTAGCCATGCAGAGCCCATTGCGAACAAGCCATCTGTAGAGATAAGTAAAGAAGTGATTACAACAGGCCCAGCTCAATTTCTGACAGTTGACGCTTGACTGCCCCCGCAGAGCCGAATTGATTTAAATGAAGAAGCTATGAATATTTTAGAGGGAAGAACCCCCCTTTTACCTGAACTACTTCGATCTCCCTCCCACTCCTGTAAGTGTGTCTGTGTGTATATAACAAGACAGACACGGGGGATAATGTAATTATTGATAGTGAGATTACAGCTTGATTGTCACAATGTCTGCAATCAACTGCCGTCTTTAAACCCTGATGAATCAATGACTCTGAATAGATCTTTTCTTGCTGCCCTGCTTTGTTCATCAAAGTGGGCTTTGCAGTGTACACCAACCCTTGTTTGGTGATTTAATGTCAAACCAAACTGGTGTACAGTGTTTCCTGGCTGATGCCTCTGGCTAATTCTCCCTGCAAGCCAACTCAGGCCTATTGAGCGCGTTTCCATGTTTGAAAAAAGAAACTGATAAAAACATGCTGAATTTCTGATACACTCAATGCAGAATGACACTACAATATGCCACCTGCAGGAGAATATGAAAGTTGCCAGTCAGTGTTTGTGTGTGACCAAAAGCCAGTTGTTCTGCCTGCGTTCAAGGTGACAGACCACACCCACTCATTACACCTTAGAAAATGACAAACAGGCACTATCACACAAAATGTGTCCCTGTTGCTCCTAGTAACCTTGCGGTGTGGTGAATGTCTGATACTGAGGGTATCTCTATTTAGTAAACGATGAGTTGAATTAAAAAGGGCAACAACAGCTTTGAAGGTTAGGGTGGCAAGGTGCTGTTCTGGCAGCGATGGCAGGTTGTGAAATGCTGCCCTGCGGCTTTTCCCAGGAGCACGGCGGCAGTAGTGTTGAACTCCCTTCACCTTTTGCCATTACAAACATACCTTGATGACAAAATGTGTTATTGATGTTCACCTGAAGGTGAAAGCAGGGGTGTTTCTGTGGACATACTGATCTTTCTTTCTCTCTCTCTCTCACGCACACACTCACACAATGTGACATTCAAACTACTAAATCACTGTCGCCATTGGCTGAAAGGGGTTAGGCATATGTGGCGCAATAAGAGGCCTTCCTGATGCTTGCCTGGAAGAACAGGAGACCTTGTCCATTCATCCTGCCAATTGTTGGGATCAACATTTCTCAAGAAGAAAGGCCCACCAGCTTGCCCATGAAAGCGAAGAGGTGCATGGATATTACACATACACATACAGAAAATATTACAAGGCTCAAGAACTTGACATTGACACTAAGGGCAGACCCTGCTGTTTAGGAATAAGACTGTGGATTTGTATTCCTGTTTTATGTCAACCAACTCACAAGCTGTAATTTTACTAAAGCAGTAAGCAGATTTGCCAATAAATCCTAAGTGGATTGATGAAGAAAATATATTTGGCACTTTATGTTTTGCCCTAGCAGAATATGCTATTCTCCCGGTGTTAACGACAGCCCTAAGCCCTTCAATTTCAAAACCTGAGAGTACTGACAGACTTCTCACTGTTTATACTCTGTTGTTCATGTTTTTCCCTAAATATACACTTGCCAAATAAAATCTGCATATATAAATAAAGGGGAGTTGAAGTGATATTCTGAGTTATTCTGCAAGGCCAACACACATCTGCTGGCCTGCACAAAGTCTAAACACATCAGTCACAGTTTTCCATGTTGCTGCTTAACAGCACAAACAATTAGGGACTCTCAGGCTGTGCTGTCTGATGCAGCAGCATCTCAGAAAGCCGAAAGAGAAACCAAATGGGTCTGCGCTTCACCAGTAAAGCTCAAACTTTCTTGCTTTTTTTCCCTCCCTCTTACAAAAATCCACTCCAGGAAACCTCCTCCTTCATCATTGCCCAACACGGCTTCAACCCTCACAGTCCGTAAAACAAAAAACAATAAAATACCATCTGTTCTTTCTTGTGTCTCATCTCCTGCTCAGCAAAAGGACTTCCGCACTTAAATACCACATGAGTCAGATTAAGCTGTCCATGGCTTGTACCTCAGACACACTGTGTCCGTATCCAATATCTAGGAAGAGACGTTGGAAGACAAACCACCTCAAGCTCACCTTTCTCTATATCTTGCGTAGTCTCAAAGTAAGTCCCTGGTGACTGCTTTGTTTCATACTGTGGACACCTTAGTTAAAAACAAAGAGCAAGAAACAAAAGCTTATGGACATGGGGGTGTCAGAGTCCACCTTGCAATCCCTCTTTCCCCCAGACCCCATTTTTTTTGTGTGTGACAGTCATGTGAACAAGGCCATGCACATTCTTTCATGCATGGGCCCATAATTGCTTTAAGTATTCTGACACCCTTTCCACCCTGAAGATGCAAAACTGTTGTATATATAACTAGATCATAGACATCTTACTGACAATCTGTGTTTGGGCAAACCTGGACTGACAACACCATGATGAAGACGGTCAAACAACTAAAGTGGCAGCATCTATAAGGAACTAATAACATCAGGGATAAGGCGTCCATGAGATCTGGATTTGTGCCCAGCCACTTAATGGGTCCAGGAGGCCGTTTTAGCCCAGATTCACTTGAGAGTAGATGTCACTGAGTGCACTCTTAGAGCCAGAGAGCTTGTCTGTAAAGCCTATAATGAATAGTTAGATCCAATTTGGTGAGGCTGAAAAAAAAAAAAAGAGAGAGAGAGAAGACCAAAAAGGAAAAGCACTGAGGGGGTAAAGAACGCTTAGCTCCACCAACAATCTATTTCTAACCCACGTGCACAGGATAACATACCATGAGACTGCTATCTGTGAAGTTTATATTCTCAAAAATTGATTGTCTCGTACCTTTGAGCCTACCTGGTCGGGATTCCCGTTTCAGAATCACCGGTGAAAAAAAAAGATGTTGTTCTGCACTGTCTGTTGTGTTTTCTTCTCTTATGATCCAATAAAGCATGTGATGACATTAACGGATGCTGTGCCTCGCTACACCCCTCCATCCACCTCCCACAACTGCTCCCTGGTTGTGCACTAAATTTTTTATTACATTCAAGCAGTAAGGCAAACAGAAGATATGCTAACCCCCCCCACATGCACACACACGCACGCACACGCACTCCCCCCTGCAACTCTTCCATTGAGCAAAACAATGTGGAGTTGAGTAAGGGATCAGAGGTCTTTTCCTGGGCCAAACCCCCACGGTCTCCCTCAGACGAGCTCACATGGTTTAAATCAATGCTGCCATAAGAGCTGTTCAGTGGGCCAATTCGATTAATACTATCAAGCTCGGCAGATATCTGCTTTGAAAAATGCATGTGACCTGTCTTTTTAGGTTTTGGAATTTCTAATCTTATCAGACGTGGAAAAACAAGCAGTAAAAAAAAAAAAGACAGTGAGAAAAAAGGACTATAATGCAAACAAAACCACTTGGAGTGGTTTTATTGTTGCTGCCAAACATCAGAAATTCCTGTTTAAATTTCCCTTTGTCGTGTGTTTCTATAGTCTTGAGACAAGGAGGAAATTGGCCCTTAAGAGCCTGTGGAGATTCCTGCCTTTTACACTCCTTTAGCTGTGAAAGACAACAGATCTATCTCATCTAAAAGGGCCTGCTTGAGCTTTGTGGAGTGCAGCTCCTTTGAGGCAAAGAATGGGACGGGCCTTCGTGATACTTTGTTGTTGCAATAAAACTGTTATTGCTACAGATACAGTATCAATAAACTGAAATGTCTCATGCCTGGTGGTGGTTAGTCCGCCCAAGAAAACTACCCACGAAACACCAACACAAGCACCAACTAAAAGGGCTTATCCAAACTAAGCCATACTGCAATTTTAAAAACCACCATCAGATGCTGACATGACAGAAAGCCTGTCATCCTTCTTCCCTGGCACATGCACCTAAAAGATTTATTTATGGTGTAAATGTTTTGTTCATTATAAGAGAAAAAATAAATACGATTTAAACAATAAACTAATATTAATAGTTGCTTACACATTTAATCAGTGCAGGGTCTGATTAAACAGACAGGACAGTCTAAGGCCGTCCTGCTCAGGAACTGTGGCCTGTTGGTGCAGCTATCCAGACAAACACAAGAACCGAGGGATAACACTGGCAGGAAAGTTTGATCTGATTAACGCTGGCGTTGCTTGAAAAACCGTGTTTGAATTTAGTGCATATTTCAGAAACGTTGAGTAACGTGACCTGGATCAGAGCGCCGCAGCCTCACCGACATTTCTGAGAGAAAAATACCCAACCTGTGATCATACCGAGGCAGAAAAGACGGAGCCGAAACTGGGTCAAGTATATATTATGCAGTTATGAAGCTTATTAGTGGTGATAACATGTAACGCTGTGTGGCACATGTCCCTGGGGTTAAGATTGTTGGAATAGAACTGGTGGTACAGTTTTAGCTGCAACTGCCATGGCATAAAAATAATAAAAGGGAACATACACACACGCGAACAGACAGGCTTTAACTTCTCCTATTAGAGAAATGAAGTTGAGGCAGGGAAAGGCACCTACAGTGATTGGAGCCGGTCCAGTGCTGGTTTCTGATGGACGTGCTGTAGGGATGGGGCGCTCCGGGCACCAGTCCTTTCTCTGGGATCAAGCATCCCCTGTTTTGGTTGTAGTAATCCATCATTAAAAACGGATTCGGGCTGGGATTCAGTCCCACAACGTCCACACTCTCATACATCAT
This sequence comes from Helostoma temminkii, assembly GCA_900302695.1. Taxonomy (NCBI): domain Eukaryota; kingdom Metazoa; phylum Chordata; class Actinopteri; order Anabantiformes; family Helostomatidae; genus Helostoma; species Helostoma temminkii. Next base: position 13,798 of record OMLM01009877.1, on the reverse strand, counting down.
ACGAAGACGGACGACAGCAGGGGATTATTATCAAAAAACGAACTATTGTCGGGATCACACGAGCCTTGTGGTTTTGAGCTCGCCAGCAGCAGAGGTAGACACTGAGGGGGGTGGACTCGGAGGAAACTGCATTAAAATCGAAGGAAAAGTAATAAATCCCAACACATCGGGGACATTTGGACATTTGGCATCTTCCCACAGAGCTGCACTGAGCCAGTGTCTCAAATAACCTAAACGGTTGCGCTCAATTTGAAAACACGATTTAAAACAACAGTCTGCATGGTGTCCAACGCACAGCACCAAAAAAAAAATAAAACGAAAAATAACTTCAGCTTAAAAATATCGGTCCTGTCGGCCTTGCTCAAACACAGGGCAACATTTGAAGCTGTATCCACACCGCAATGAGAAAATAACCCGGATAAAATCCCAGAAAGCAGAACACAAATCTCCAAAGTCCTTGTCGATAACACAGAAAAATATCGACGGGATGAAGGCGCAAATATTAGAGAGGAAATTCCGTTTTGTTGCAGTTTGTCCTTTGGGTTACGGTCGGTTGTCCCGTTTGCGCCCGCCGTGGGTGGACTCCTGTCAGTGAATGGACCGGTGTCTCTCCGTGCGCCACAACAAGCGGCGGCTTCCCTCAGTCGCAGGCTGCTCTGTGATGTCCAGGTTCGCATGAAACACGCAGCACCGCCTTGTTTGTATTTGACGAGAGAGAAGCCTAAATCATTCCCACTCCACACCGTGCTGCTCTCATGTTCTGCAGAAATGTGACAAGGCACAGCAGCTGAGGGATTTGGCTCCACCTCCACTAGGCTCTTTTTCTTTTTTTCTGCCTACCCTCGGTCTCTTTCATGCGTGGCTCCTCCCACGTTTAACCCCTTCAGGAACGTCACCACGGATCTCCCTCTCCCTCAGCAAAGGCGCTGCGCGGCGCTGTGAGGGGGAGCCCGCCCTGCTTCAAATTTAGTTGCGGGGGCTTTAAATAGGAATGTATCTGTGGACATGATTCAGTTATATAAGCTCAGTAATGAGTCTCTCATATCTTTACACCGAGTTCATGAACATAATGAGGCCTGCACCACACTGTAATGCTCTCACTCTTTTCCTGGACGTTCTCACTCTTTATTTGGACTCCTCCTTCCAACTAATTTGACCCTTTCCCCCATACTCTCATCAGTCCCTACCCTCAGATTTTTTCTCCCCTGCCGCTGTCTCCCTAATTTGCCTAATGCTATGCGGCTGAACTTTTCCTGAACCCAGGGAAGTAGGCAGCCTCACCTCCTGGTGACCCACTGGCTGACTCGGATTCGCCTCTCTGGCTCGCTCTCATCCCACATTATTCAAGGTTTCCCACCTTGTATACTCAGAGTAACACCATTACATTTCCTCGAGTGCTGCCCAGCGAGGCCCCTCAGCTCAGTCTGCACACAAGCAGGAAAGTTGCCCAGTGATGGTAACTGACACTTAACTTTTCTCACAGTGCAGTTACAGCTGGAATAAAAGTCCTGGGAGTTTTTGTTGCGTCACCTCCCAAATAAAATGTTACACCACCTTTACTCTGCAACATTCCTTGCAACATTGTTGGAACTTGTTATGCTAACATGGAGCTGTGCGATCTTCAAAGCTGGGGTCTATGCCAAAGCTATCATAGCAGAACTATAAAGGTAGGAATACCTTTATTATTTCCTTTTCAACGTTGGTTGATGCAGATATCAGCAGTGAAAGAGTATAAAGGCAATTACGGTCACTGTGTCAAAACACATCCAGAGTTTTACAAACACGTCTCCAGTCTCATGCTATAGTGCTGACAGGTAGCTTTTCAAAAACATCGACGTGCCTAGTGGTAGAGATTAAAGCCAAGCACCTATTAGGTGTCATATTCGTAATATTCATAACGTGTCAAGTTATATGACGCATTTTCACCTTGATCTTGAAAAAATACTTGACCTTAACATAAAAGACCAAATATGAAAATATCATGCATGATTGGTATGTCCCAGACAAGGTCAAGTGCAGGAGAAAGTGATTTGCACATTGTGACAATTTGTCTGTGACAGCAACATCACCTGTTTCGCTCGAATTATTTAGTGGACGTGCAGTCTTACGCGTAATATTTTCTGCACTTCTGGTGTCTTAGCATAGGTGTGAAACTCAAAACTGACCTCACAATGCATGTGTGCTTAGAAAACATTTGACACATAAATAGCCTTTTCAATCACTTGTGTTGTTATCTACACCACCGCCTGAACAATACCTCTCCTCCCCCACTTTCCCTGTACCTGAGCCACAGGCCCCAGCTGACCAGCAGTTTTTGAGAGGGATTATCTTCATGGAACCTGGCAGGGGGCTTGGCCTGCTCCACCCCCACTGACTGTGACACTTATTTAATGCATGCCCCAGTGTGTTTACCCGGTCTGATAAGAGCTCAGTGTGTAGGCATTGGTCGGGGTGACCCCTTGCTTGCACTGATAGCACAGCCACACATTCCTTGACAAGATTTGCTCTATGAGTAATGGCTGTCAGAAAATGCAAATTTTCCAGGCTCTGTTTTCTTCTCTACGGGGAGAGCATTCATCCTTGGGTAATGCCCTGTGATTGTATAAAACGAGCTGCGAGATAACAGGTTGCTGATCATTGCTTATTACTGAGGGGGAGGTAAGAATACAAGATTAGACCTGAAAAATGTCTCTTCTCCAAAGCTTCCTCACATATTTTGTTTAAACAAAAAGTCACTTTGTCTTACCTAAAAACAGAATAAATCCTGGTGCTTAAGATTAAATAAATGTGGTGTTTTAATTTTCACGCATGTAGAAAGAAAAAGGGAACACGGGACTCCTCCAGTTTGGGTATTCAGTGTATTACATTACATGAATTAAAACATGAGCGCTAGTTTAGTGCCAGGTTGTATCCAATCTGGCACTAAACTAGAGTGACTCTTCTAAAGCAGACAGAAACATGGATACACATTATATAAATGCTAAGACACACCCTTGACAATTAGTGCAATAAATCTAGGGGAAGTGAGAGTGGTCAACAGTTTCTATTGCATGTGTGCAAGAAAAAGACAGTCACAAAAGGTACTACCCACATAAACACACCAGTCTAGGAGCCTGTTCTTGTTTCACCATTGATCAGCACCACATTACGAATGATGTGCAATGTTCTTCGGTGTGAAGCACAGCCAGAAAGAGTGAGCCTGTGTCTCGATCCCCTAACTTGCCCCAAAGAGGCGAGTTTCGGGTTTATGTTGTTGCATGAAATCCAGGCAAACTGATCGAGGGGCCTGATTAAAGCACCATTCAGACGTAGAGGCCTCACAGAAATAGATGGTTATGTAACAGCAAATAATAGAGGGATACCACAAGTGGTAAACATAGCGTCCTTGATTCAGAGCAAAGCTGGAACTTAGAGCCCAACAGAGAAATGGGGGAGGGAGATGGGGAGAGCAGGAGAGAGAGGGGAGAAGAATTTTAGGAGGTAATTCAAAGAGTTTTATGGGCCAAGGCGGAGAGGAGATTGCTGGCTGGACCTTGAGGGTGCCAAACTATTTTTACTGCCCCTACTCTCCTTCTTTCTTAGCCCAATCAGGGGTGTTAGGAAGCAGTAAAAAGTGATCCTCTTGCCATTCCTCCCCCAAGGAGATGAGTCGACAGGTTAGAACAAACAATAGGTCGTTATGTCACTTGGATTACTGTGTCTGATAAAAAGAAGAGGAAGAGTCCCTCTGTAAACGCTGGTTGAACTCGAGTCAACAGTGTCAAAACAGATCTTAGTTTACCTAATAAAGTGGGAATTTTTGTTGAGTGTTATTAAGGACATTCTGGAGAGGATCCATCAACATCTGCAATCAGCTGTCCCTTGACTTTTGCTCTCCTGCACTCTGGAGATCCATTTTTCCTCCATGACTACAGACCCTTCCTGCACAGTGTGTTCTTTATTTGACTGGACAGTGAAATCAAATAGAATGAAATCAAATTGTTTGAAAGTCATGGAAAGGTTGAGGCTTGGAGACACTCAACAAGCAGAAATACAAAGAATAAAAAACGCAGATCAGACCCGCTGTATCAGTCAGACAACACTTGGCTTGGGTAGTAGCTATCTCCTGACAAGATAAGGCCAGACTTGTTCGAGTTAGAATGGCCTGAGACTAATTTTAGAGTTCCTGTCTGCTTTAGCGGCTACTACACAAACACAGCTTATACTACACCTCCCCCTGAGCTCTCCTGCACATGTGCCAGCAGATGGCTAATGCCCAGACGATAAAGAAGTTGGGGCAAGCCTCAGCAAAGCTTTCTATCTTTTGTAAATCTTCACAGCGACCTAATAAAGCAGCACAGTAGGGAAATAAAAGGAAGAGAAATTCAGAGGGGAAGCAGTTCAAGGAGTTGAAATGTGTCCTAATTTGAGAGGCAGCCAAGGATAAGATAGTCATTGTGTCTCTCCAGATCTCTGCTACATTGTTAGACAACATGTGTTGTCTACATGTCATCAGCATGACACCACTGTAATGATCAGCGCGTAATTCCCCAACCCATACTCCTACTAGTGTCATACTACTACTACTACTACTGTCAACTTCATCATGCCACTGTCTGACCAGTATCATATCTCTCAAGTGCATTTCTGTGTGTGTTAATGTGCCTTTGCCTCAGCACACTTGCTTTTAGGTCTACCTGAAACTCTACCGCAGTCTGTTACCGCGATGTTCCCGTTAACTGCCATTAAATTTCTCCATGTGTGCATGTTTGTGTTTGTTTGCACAGCTGGTTTTATGCAACCCGTACAGGCAGCGCCAGCCAAACCCAACAGCTGTGCTCCCCAACAGCGAGCCAATGTGTAATGAGGGCCCGACCCTTCGATGTGAGAACAAGCTGCAGTTATTGATGAACAGTGCACTACTTCCACCTCCTTTCTGTCAATCTAAATACACACATGGATCCAAAGTTAAACTATTCTAAAGATTTCACTGTCTTCTGTCTTCAGTTTGTGTGTGTGTGTTCGTTTCCTTTCTAAAAAAACTCTCTTAGTGGCTGCAGGGATCTTTGTGAATGCTATCCTCCCTGTCATTATCCCTTTAATGTCCTTCTGACAGAAGATTCCAGCATTTATGGTACAGGCCTATATCTGCCCATAAAGCCTTTTATTGTTTAGCCCTGCTCTATGGTGGCTATAACCTGGTTTTCCCATTTTTTATGGGGACCTTCACTATATCACAGAGGGGGAGGACAAAGCTGCCCACCATCGGTGTTTACCAAAGTATGGCCTACTCATAAATCCATCATGACCGGCGGCATTCTGGAAATACCTCAGCAGGGGGAAAAGAGGAAAAGGGACACACACACACACACACACACACACACACACACACACACACAGCTTATTGTATAGCTACTAATCTGCAACACTCCACGGCCTTGAGTTAAAGAGCCCATCTTCACAATGATCATTAGGTCTGTGTTCCTTTGCACCAAGTACATCACTCAGCAAATCAAGGGAAAATTGCTACGGATGTTACCCTGGAGGAAGGATACTTCAATATCAGTCATCCCAGACTTGGAATGGCTCCCATTAGCTGTCAGTAAAGTGGGGATATTTAGTACATATGGATACATACACTGCTAATTCTATTAAGAAAGACAACAGGGACAGAGAATGAAAGACAGAGACAAGGAGCAATGAAGAGATGAAGTTTAAGAAAGTGTGTGAGGATGTTTAGCTGAAATAAACAGATCAGTGGGTTGTGGTCAAAAGACATGAGCAGCTCCTTTTACAAGGAGTTTAGTGACGTTTTTAGGAAAGAATCAAGATATTTACTTAGACTGAAGGAGCTACTTAGATGAGTAGTGAATCATATTGATCTAATAAGAAATAAGTCCAGTTACTGTGACTCAACTTCCAGATAAGTTGAGTCACAGCTGAGAGTCTTCTCAGCTTCTGAGAGTCTTCAGAAACATCAAGAATGAGAGAAATGGCATACATTGACATTACATACATATAAATTAGGTTTTATTAAATTAACCTGCATATTTCTATGTTCCCAGTTGTGTTCTGGTATTTCACCACTTAATACTGAAACTGGATTTTATATCAGTCGTGAAGGAGAAGGTTACATTTGATTAATGTGCTATTTAAGTGATAATGAGTTCCATTTTGTTTTCTATCATGCTTGTTCTATAGGGAATCAAAATGGGAATAATTTTCCCTATAAAACACGAGATCTTGAGGGAAAGATGTACTTTCAGTATCTAACTTGCAGTAGCTGCAGGTCTTTGGCATTATAGGAAAAAGCTATCTACCTAACAAAAGAAAAGTCAGGCACGGAGAGTAAGAATGCTGAGACTAAAACAACATCTCCTAAAGAGGGAGAGAAGAGGAAACATGGAGCATAAGCAAAGAGAAAAGCAGGGAGAGGCTGGCAGAACTAGGGGCTCAATCCACATCTTTGCCCTGCCAATGCTCATCACTGATGCAATTACAGCTCAAGCTATATTCAACTTTTTATATGAGATACCATTTCTTTCTTTCCCACACTCAGGTTCCTGACCCTAACTTACAAAAACTACACACAGTGAGTGAGAACATGAGAAATGGGGAAATTTTAAAAAGCTGTCTTCTCATCAAAACTCTGTTATGCTTTAATTTTGCAGGCGTTGTCTGATTTAAACAGTTTCATCTCCCTCTAACAGAGATCTCAGGCACCGCTGTCTGGAGGCCGTGGAGGGACTGTGTTTAAACAGCAGCTCTATATCATTCACATGAATCCCCCTTCTCCCACCCTCCTCACTTTCGCTCTATCCAGTTTTAGACGTGCTGCAGAGCACCAATTTCCCATTTTCTATTCAGAAGTGTGATGCTTGGGGTGGCCTGGAAGGGCTATGAGAGGAGGTGGTGGGGTGGAGGGAAATAGTGGTTCACTTTAAGTGGATTGCCCTCAGTCTACTTGTGCCCAGCCCAAAGCATTATAACGCCTCGGCAAGTGACCTCCACTTCAGTAGTGCCCCTAACACTAGTGCCGGGCAAGGCACGCTGATTGTTGTGCTTAGTACAAAGACCGAATGTGTACCACAAACCGCACAGAGGTTGGATAACTGCAGGGTGAATGTGTGGTAAACACTAAATCAAACATTTGTGTATGTGTGTGCAAGTGTGTGGGAGTGTGTGTGATGCAGCTCTGATCCTTGCTCTTTCATAAAGCTGACTGCTCTCTCTTTTGAGCACTTGTGCTTGTTGCATCCTGCTTTTTTGGTTATTAGGTTGTAGATGTCATATGTTCATGGAAGTTCCTGCCAAGCTGAGTGAAATGTTCAAAAGTGCCAAGCTGGTCCTGATGTTATTTAAACATGTGAAATCCTCTGCTTAGCCAGCAAGTTGGGAGCTGGGGACAACAAAAGCTCTCGGGAGAGCAACAGACTACCGCGGCTCAGAGCATGACAAATGCCCCTGCCATCGTCACCACTGTGGCCCCTGTTTCCCTGCTTTTTACAGAGAGGTGGAGGGGAGGCCAACAGTGGGGGATCTGCTTCATTCTAACCTGGGGAGGGGAGCAGAAGGAGGGTTAATGGAATGGATGACTCTGAAACATTAAAAGAGAAGGGACCAGAGTGATGAGGGTGACGGAAGAGGAGTCATCAGCATTTCAAAAGAATGGGGCGCAGGGAATGTAGATGGAGCAGCTACTCCCCTTTCTCTGCCATCTCTTGCCCTCTCTGTTACTGTCCGCCACACACTCCTCCCCGGCCTTCCTGTGCGTGTGAGTGAGTGTATATATATGCTTATGAAAGAGAAAAGTTAATTGGATGAGAGGCAGCCCTTTTTATCCACATGTCCCAGAGGTGCATATGGGTCAGCTTCATCTGAGAGCAGACAACATTGACAGTTAAAAGTGCCCTATCTGAGCTTGGATATTTATTGTCCCGTGGTTGTGTCTGTCATCTTAATGTTTTCCCAGCCAAAAATAGCCTCACTGACAGCAAACTCACAGAACTATTGTGAAAACTGGTATCACATCAGATTAGCTTATTACACGATAGATTTGCATCTGTATCTCTCAACACAAAGCAACTGTTGCTTAACAGTGTTACACATACACTCGCGTGTAACTGTTGAGGATTTGCAGAAGTGAGAAATGCGTAGGGCAGAGATTCCCATAATCTCTTTACATTTACTCAGTTTCATACAGAACTTATATAAAATACTTTCTCTTATATGCTGACTCAATGTTATGAAAGAATGTAAGATTGAGTAAGATTGTTAAAAAAAAAAATCGACATCCAGTTTGGGCACTCCATCTATGATAAAACTTCCAGGAGCCAAAAAACACAGAAGGGCTTTGAACTGATATAAATAAAGCTCACTATGCTCACTATGGCTACCCAAACCATCTGTGTTGTGAACCCATAGAGAGGGGAGTGTCTCAATAGTAAGTAAATGGGCTAATACAAAAAGTGAATGGCTCAGAAGGGCAGATCATTAGCTGGTCACATCTTACCATTCTCTGTGTGATACCAGAACAGAAGTGGGGGCTGATACATGAAAAAAGAAGCCTGATAATTTTTAACCAGTGAAGATCTATCATCAATCTGGACTCCCCCACCCACATCATCAGTCCTCACCCCCAGCTCTGGCCTATTATCATTCAGACCCTCACTCCCTTTCACTCCTTATTCAATATTTTTGAGCCATTGTTCTGCCTTACATGCCCCCTCTGAACTACATTACTTTTCCCACTCAGTGGTGAAAGGAGAGAGGCAACAGTGAGAAAAACATAATATGTTATAGTGTCAGAAGTAACAAAAACGTCAGCCGGCTGTGGCAAAAGTCTGGGTTTTGCAAGCATTCTCATACTTGCACACAGGCACTCTCGCTCTCTGCCAGTCTCACCATACTCAAACACGCACTGTGACCCTGTGGGCTTTACTGGGCTCTTTGAATGAAAAAGAGAAGTCATTTATCTGACTCATCTTCACTGCACCTCGCAGCACCTTTTAAAAACACTCTTTATTCCTTGCTAACGTTAAAGCTGCACCTTACTGACAGCATGATGGAGAGCCCCATTCTGCTTTCCTTTCTTCTTCCCTCTCTCTCTGCCGTCTCTGGAGCTTCTCCTGTCTTTCCATCCTCTTTGCAGAGGAGTGAAGGCTAAGCTTCAATGACTATGTATGAAAGTGTATATCTGTCTGTATGTGTGAGTGTGTGTGTGTGTCTCAAGTGGTTACTTCATGGATCTCTGTGTATCAGCGGTTGTATGTTTAATTGGAAAAAAGGTGTGACAGTAAAATGTGTAAAAAGGTGCGATGGGAGTTCACAGATGAGCTTGCTCATGTGTGGAGATGAGAACAGGAGTGCCAAAGGCTGCCGAGAAGCCTGGTGTGTCAGAGCTCATCAGGACAAAATCATGCTCAAAAATCCGTCAACATTCAGTTCACTATCATCTCGACTTTCACTATTTCCACTTGTCCTCTTGATTCTACAGTTCTGATAAAGTGAATACCCAGAACTGCATGTTTGCGGAGGTGTGCGTGCTCTCAGATCTGTGTGTTTAGAAGTTTCTATGCAACCAAGGAAATACCAATAATAAAACCTCTAACCTAGTTGGCCAATGGCCCATCTCCCTCTCTCTCTCTCTCTCTCTCTCTCTCTGTCTCTCTCTCTGGATGGATCATTCATCACTCTCTCCCTCCCTCCAGCATCCTCGTTTAAAACATTAGCCCGACAAATATAGCTGTTATTACAGATAAGGGTCAAACTCATGACAAGTTTGATTCACAACCTTTTTTCGACTATATTGAGTTAGAAAATAAACTAATGAAAAATAAAACACAACAACATAGGGAACAGGAGTATAGAGCAAAAGATGACAGTGATAGCACCACCAAATAAAATTACTAAACGTAGCTGTTTTAAGGTCATAAAAATAAACAGTCTTGTAATAGCTTTAATGCTGCCTTTCTTATCTGACATTTTTAAATATCGTTTTTTCAGCTTAAGTGAAATGTAATGGATGTATGGTCTCCAAACCATCTACTAATGCAGCAGCCATCTGGCTATCGGGAGAGCAGATCTGATACAAGGGACACAGGAAGGAGCTGTTCCTACATTACAGTCATTAAGAGTATTTTGGTATTTGCTTGAATAGAAGAGGTTCAGGGCTTTAGTGCTTCTGAGATAAAAGAATGTCTGCTGAACATTTCTATTGTGAATCTAATTCAACCAAACATCTGTGATGGGAGGTGCTGCCCTCTCTTTTCTCTTCCACCATCACTCCTCCGTCTTTAAACTGGATTCCGGATTACTGCTTGATTTTTCTGAAAAAGGGAACATGTGATCTGTATTGGTAAAAAGGTTTTGAAATAGATTTTGTAACTTGTGCTGATAACTGTAGCAACTTTGACACAATAGATTACACTGTGCAGGGGCAAAATATAGTAAGTGATGTTGAAAAATACACCAGCTTTAAGAGCAATGACTAATGCTCTCTACAATTCCTTAATTTTATACTTCTTCATGTTGCAAAAAGGTTGCAAAAAAAAGTTGTGCATTTGCATGCTTGTGAGTTGCCAATCAGCAAGAGCCAGTTTGTCAGTCACAGTGTTCTGTGTCATCTCTCTTTGAATTTTTAGCAGGAAAATGTCTGATTGGCCACAATAAAGAGTACTTTAATCTGCCACCACACAAATACTTCCTTGATCATATTTCTTCATAAATGTATTGTTGAAATAAGGGTATGACTACCACAAACATGCACTACATACATTAATTTAAATTATAAAAACAAAACAAATTTCTATCTTTGTTTTTAGATCTTCCTATCTAAAAACAAACTGCTAAGACTACTATGCCGTTGATTTTCTTTTAAAAAGGTCAATTACAGTCCTCCCTTTAGGATACAAAAAGAAAAATATAGTGTAAAGTGTTACTAAGTGTGAGTTTTTCTAACAGAGGAGAAGAGAGCAACTCTGACACGAGTAACAACACAGAGTGTGAATAATTCATAAAGGAGAGAAAGCGACAGTTAACAGAGTGTGTCATAGGACACTGACGTCCGTCTATCTATCCATCCATCGAACCACCCTCATCCACTCCATCTCTCTCTGCTCTGGAGTGTTAAGATAAAGGATAATGGATGTGCTGACATTCATGTGTCCCCTCCCAGAAAAAAAAAATCACATTAAATAACCCTGTTCATATAAAGCAGCATGCAGATCCACACAGATGGCAGCTAAATGAAGGGACGGTAAATACACACACACACACACATGCTTGTACATTATATCAGCATCAGTGGATTCACATCGAATATAATTTGTGCATGTGTCAACTGTTTTCAGCCATAAAGTAGTCCGCCCAGCCAGCATGTGCACAAAACACTCGCACAGGCACATGCACAAACACACACACAATGCCCTGGAGGCCTGGTGCTGCGGGAGCTGTTAGACTGCATCTCAGGGTTCAACGGTCAAACCTAGGCAGTTAGCCAGAGTGCTCCAGGCTGAACTTGGAGGTATAATCATAATTGGTGACAGAGATGCTTTTGCTGGATGACAATGGACAGTAATACAATGACACCATTGACTTCTACGTGCATGTCACACCCACAGTTTAGATCCTGCAGATGCTATCTAATAACTGCTGAATGAGCAGTGGTTGTGTCCTGTTAGGACAGGAACATACACATACATGCCAGATATAAATACACAAAGTCTAAAGCTAATTAAACAGGTTGAATCCTTGGTACAATTCTCTTATTCATGAATGAAAAAAAATTATTAGAATATAATTTTCTTAAGTTAAAAAGGCAGTAGCACCATGTAAGCATTTTTCACATTCCTTGTTTAACTCATTGTTGTGACACTAGAAAAATTCAGTTTTTTTTTATTCAGTTACTTTGTTACAATCCATGAATTACACACATATCCACACAACAACTCCCACCATCAGCAACATGCAGGTGCAAGATCATTCCAGCAAGATAACAATGGACGCCATGCTCTCTGTCTCTCTCTTTCTCTGCCAAAAACTCAGTCGTCTGGCAAAACAGCTGAGTGGGACACATCATCCAGGGTATTTGTGTTGTCCCAAAGCAGAGCCACAATATGTCTGACATACACACACTCCTACGCCCACACGCACTCACACAGACTGACAGCCTGTTTCATCCAGTGAAAATCTTACATATTAGGCTTTAAATACAGTTAATTATGTTTTAGAGCCTAAAGATCCGGATAGCCTTTTCTTAAATATAGCAGTCTTGTAATCTGTAGTTGTAGTTGTATGGGATAAACTCAATTCACCTCGATCAGTGACCTTTGTTCACAGTCAACAGGAAACAAAAACAACTGATTTTACGAGCTTACTGAAACAACAGCTACCAGCATCAACGAGGTCAAAGGACAGTAAGACTAAAGACAGCATGAGGATAATTAAATAATGCAAAAATAATTTAGATAAAATGCAAATCACTGTACTCACAAGATGATACAGCAAGGCCAGCACATCATCTTGTGGCCTATTATCAGTTGGATTAGAAAACTTTGAAATGTATTTAGATGTAGAAGAAATAAACTTTAATGGATAAAGTTTCCTTTCCTGTAAAACACTGTTGTTGGCATGGTAACAAATGCAATTAGAGGACTGCCGGACTTTGGAAACATACGACTTGGCAACAACATCCATTTTCAAGGAAATAAGCACTTAGTTCCAAGAACAGCGCAGAAAAGCGATTTGGGGCATAATTCAGCATAATAATAGACCATTTCTATAAACATCCAAGTACAGTTCTTAATGATGCAATAGTCAAAATATTAATCATACTGAAATTCAGACTAATGTGCAATTTATATGTTTAAACAAACATCATTTCTTTCCCACAGATGTTGTTTGTCAAAATATTTGTTGATCATAACTGTGTGCTTCAGACCTCATGCCCCAGATCATGTCTCACTGTCTGGTCTAATGAGATGCTGGTTTGAGCTCTGAGATGGCAAATTTTCAAGAATGTCTTCATATCAGATCTAGAGTTTGTCACACAACTGTAACTGCTGAATGGTCACTGCTTCAGATTTTAAAAAACCTTTGATCTTTTTCATACTTCCTACATCCTCTCTCCGTACATTTATACCTCGCTCCTCCTCCTCGCTTCCCCTTTCTCTATCTCTCTCTTTCCAAGCATCTTCTATCTATTTTATATCTTATATCAGATCAATATTTCTCCCCTTCAATTGATCTCTTCCTACCTCTTAGTTCCCCCTTAACTCCTTGAGGAAACGTACAACTCTATATAATAGATTTAACCGCTTTGCCGTCTGCCACTATGCTGAGCTGCCACGAGGTTTACTGGTCACACGGCTGTACGCCCACAGCTTATTGTGCTCGGTGCAGTAGTCAGAGGCCAAGGCAGACTGTGAGACAGGGGCCAGGCACCCCTCTTGAGTAGCTAACAAAAGACTGTCTAAGACAGTATGTGTATTTGTGGTGATGGTATATTTATATATTTTTTCCATTGAGAAAGTAACAGTAGGACATTTTTATGCTTATTGTAGGGTAAATAGTAAATTACACTTATGATGTTTTGTTATACAGGACATTGGTGATATTTTCTACATCTACATCAACCTTCTCCATCTTCCCAAATGTGTGAACTTTATGTTTTACTCTGATTTAAATTGTTATGCTATACATATATATATATATATATATACATATATGTGTGTGTGTGTGTGTGTGTGTGTGTATAAATATATATACATATACATATATATGTGTGTATACATATACATATATATATATATGTGTGTGT
>OMLM01009876.1:0-27230 GCA_900302695.1 Helostoma temminkii | reverse complement strand
CTTTTTAAATAGTTTTTCTTACTTCAATTAGTTATTTATCAAATTATTTAGTGTGAAAATATGCTTTTACAAAAAGTTCTTATCCTTTTGAGAAGTACCTTAGTAGTTTTTAGTTTAATTTACTGCATTATAAAAAGTTAAATATTGCTATATGACTTTTTTAACAGTATAATTGTTTAACAGTATATTTTATCTCTGTATTTACTTACAATAGTTCATATTATGTTACATTATCAACCTGTTTATACAAAATAGCATTCTGTAATGAATGTTTTTAAGTATAAAACCTTAAAACTGTTGGACATTGAAAATCTGATATCGTTTATACTGTGTAAACCTGCTACGATTCAAATAAACTGTTAAAAAAGACTTATAAAATACATAGCATGGGTCTTACGTGGCACTGCAATTATAGCCTGTCCATTTCCTGCAGCATGTGTCACAACACATTTGAAAGGTTGGTTGCTGTTCCAGTCCGCTCTCCTCACTCGGGCTTGACTGACTCCAGTATAGAGGTTGTCTTTCAGTACTGGAGGATACTGAATGAAGTCCGTCACGGCAGCCCCATTTTTCTGGGTCCATGCGTAAGTCACTGTGGAGGGTGTGAAGCCGGTGGCCAGGCAGCCAAGAGTGACTGTGTCTCCAGTCCCAGAACCACATGGGATCAGTGGAAACACAGTTGGTTTAGTTGAAGTGGCTAGAAAAAAATAAAGAACCAGTTACGTATGGGATTTTCTTTTAAACGGAAAGTAAATTGACTCACGTCGGTAAACACGAGACATTGACTTGTTATAAAAACATTAATTTTGTTCAAATTCAGCAGTTATTAATGACATTAAATGGTGTTCTTACCTGATGTAACGGTTACCATTGTACCCTTTCCCCAGTAGTCAAAAGCACCATAGTAGCACAGTGCTGAATCTACTTAGTTGTTAGTATTAAAAGGCCACTTCTAGTAATGACGGGCACAGACGCCTCTCTTAGCATTTAATGAATCCGACTATGTAACGAAATAAACTTAAATAACCAACACTACAATATCCCTGAACATCGTAAGGTTTTCCTACAGGGAATATCGCGGTTTGACTTTAAAACGCTTTACATTAGAAGATATTTGACATAAAAAACAACAAAAAATTACATTTCACAGTCTAAAACACATCGTTTAGAATTTTAAATGTTACAAATCTTACCTGATGACACTGTTACCATAGTGCCTTTTCCCCAGTAGTCAAAAGCCCAGTAGTCACAGTTAACAGAGTCAATTTACTCTTCTCACAAAAACTCCTGACAGTAATATCCTATAACCTCATGTCGGATTGTTTGAATTCAACAACAGTTAAACTAAAAATTAACACTTATTAACAGACTTATATTCCAAATGAACTAAAGAGTACAGATATTTGACCTTCAGACAAATGAATTGTCATGCTACAAAGTGCTGGTGGCTGGCTACCTCTGACCAGTTGTTATGGCCACAGGAAAATGATGATAAATATTTTAGTGATGTAATTAGAAAATTCTTTCTCTATTTAGAAACAGTAAAATTTCATACCTGAAGTGACGGTCACCGTGGTTCCTTTTCCCCAGTAGTCAAAAGCGTAGTCACAGTCTAACAAATTATTAACCACCACATACAAAAACCCATTCCCAGATATCTCTACTTTCATTGGTAGGTTATTTTATACTAATTTACCATCTGACATGAATTACTTGACTGTTGTGTATAAGGATACAGAACACTGACATTAAAAATGACATTTTACCAATATTTAACTGAATCTATGATAAAATAATAAAACTATGTGGTGACCTCATTGTATTTTTTATGAAAAGTAAAAATGAAAAAATTAAAATCTGTATGTTAGACAGAGAAACAGAGGATCAGCTTACCTGATGTTACTGTAACCATGGTGCCTTTCCCCCAGTAGTCAAAGCAGCACAGTGTAATATGTCATGACATTCAATATACAATAACAAATACACCTTAAAGATAGTGGGCTCTAAATATGCCATTTTAAACAGAACAATTTTCAGATATTGTAAATGAAGAGAACAAAAGGCTTATTTTACCTGATGTGACAGTCACCATTGTTCCTTTTCCCCAGTAGTCAAAGTAGCGATCACAGTGACTGGTTTCAATAGCAAGTTAGTGCAAAAACATTTCTCAGCTTCTACGAATTCAATAATACTGGATACTGTAGCTAATTGGTAAACTGCTGTATGTACATTTACCCTTATTTTTTTGTTTTGTGTTTGTTTCAATTGCCAGCACAAAGTTGAAAAAAAAAATTCAGTTTCTTCACACAAAATATATTTGATTATTACTAACCAGAAGACTTGTGACAGTATAAGACACTGCAAGGCCGTCTCATGACAGACTGCAAGGCTGGTCCAGATGGACAATGGGCAATGACGTCAGGGTCCAGAACAAAATGGGACAGCACCCATAATTGTTCCTTAGGTCCATATCTCTCCCAGTATACTGGATCAGCAACACTACTTCAGCTGTCGTTGTATAAGTGGGACCACCATAAATTCCATAAAAGTGCACCAGATGTGAACTGGAAACCTGTCAGAGACAATGTTTTGGGGAATGCTGTGTAGTCTGAAAACATAATGTAGTTCTGCAGTCTTCTTAGCAGAGGCAATTTGACCAAATCAAGGAAAGACTGTGACCTGGCTGGTATGGCCACAATGTTTCCCTCACCTTAATGCAGGGCTGCGAGTGCCTGAACCAACCATAAAAACTGTGGTGACATTGGAGTCATAAAACTGGGTCATTTTTGAAGAAAAGAAAACAGGATGTTGTCGATTGGATACTTTAGTTTTTAAAAAAATCGTTTGTGTTTGTACAGTACTGTGCAAAAATTTTAGGCAGGTGTGAAAAAATGCTGTAAACAAAGAATGCTTTCAAAAATGGAAGTGTTAAACATTTATTTTCATAAATGAACAAAATGCAATTAATGAACAAAAGAGAAATCTAAATCAAATCAATATGTGGTGTGGCCACCATTTGCCTTCAAAACAGAGGCAATTCTTCTAGGTACACTTGCACACAGTTTTTGAAGGAACCTGGCTGGTAGGTTGTTCCAAACATCTTGGAGAACGAACCACAGATCTTCTGTGGATGTAGGCTTTCTCACATCCTTCTGTCTCTTCATGTAATCCCAGACACACTCGATGATGTTGAGATCAGGGCTCTGTGGGGGCCATGCCATCACTTCCAGTGCTTGTTGTTCTTCTTTACACTGAAGATAGTTCTTAATGACTTTGGCTGTATGTGTGGGGTCGTTGAACTGCTGCAGAATAAATTTGGGGCCAATCATACACCTCCCTGATGGTATTGCATGATGGATAAATTTCTGCCTTGATTTCTCAGCATTGAGAACACCATTAATCCTGACCAAATTTTCCAACTCCATTTGCAGAAATGCAGTCCCAAACGTTCAAGGAACCTCCACCATGCTTCACTGTTGCCTGCAGACACTCATTATTGTACTGCTCTCCAGCCCTTCGATGAACTGCCTTCTGCTACAGCCAAATATTTCAAATTTTGACTCATCAGTCCAGAGCACCTGCTGCCATTTTTCTGCACCCCAGTTCCTATGTTTTCATGCATACTTGAGTCGCTTGGCCTTGTTCCCACATCGGAGGTATGGCTTTTTGGCTGCAACTCTTCCAAAGGACCACTTCTGGCCAGACTTCTCCAGACAGTAGATGGGTGTACCTGGGTCCCACTGGTTTCTGCCAGTTCTGAGATGATGGCACTGCTGGACATCTTCCGATTTCGAAGGGAAATAAGCTTGATGTGTCTTTATCTGCTGCACTAAGTTTCCTTGGCTGACCACTGCATCTACGATCCTCAACCTTGCCTGTTTCTTTGTGCTTGTTCAAAAGAACTTGACTAGCACATCTTAAAAACCCCAGTCTGCTTTGAAATCTTTGTCTGGGAGAGACCTTGTTGATGCAGTATAACTACCTTGTGTTATAGCAATTGCAAACATTTAGTCATTATGTTAATAGAACATGTAATCAGGTTAAAATTACATTTACCACAAAATGTATTTGTGGCCTCAGTTTAGTTCTATATAAAACATTAACTTTAAGAGTGGCTTCTTGAAATTTTACAGTGATGATAGTTTATCATGAAGTGGTTCTGGCTGTCAGATGGAATAGGATTTAAGAAAACTTGTGCACTAGACTGTGTCCTGACAAGCTGTTCCAACCACAATTAACACAGCAACATTAATATCACTTTTATCACATGAACTACTAGCTTACTAGCTGATGTGTCACATTAACTCTTCTAGTTCTGCTTACTAAATCTGAACTGTGCACTATGCTATCTATCTATCTATCTATCTATCTATCTATCTATCTATCTATCTATATATGAGTCTTTAACTTTAGGTCCAAAGTTTTAGTTTGTTAACTGCTGCGGAAGCACCTGCTGTTTTGAAGACAATTTCCTGTGTTTAAAGATGTTGATTTCCTCTTTAACATATGGCAGGTAGCTCAATTGGTGGGGCAGTTGTGTGTCAACCCCAGCAGTTTGAATCCCAGTTGTCTAGTGGCTACATGCTAAAGTGTCCTTGGAAAAGACACTGAACACCCTGACCCTCAAAGAGGCACCTTGTCCACAAAAAATTTCACCAAGAGGATTAATAATGAATCATTATTATTAGTCAGATGTTTATTAGGTTTTTTAAGTGTACAAACTCAATACTAATGTGAAAGTGCAATTATTTTAATTAATTACACGGAAAAATTTGTTTTATAAAAAAAGTACATTTTTTGCTTTTGATTATATAAATAAAAAAGGATGGTCCACATTTGTTTGACCAATTCTGAAAGGTGAAAATTAATTTTAGAAATGTGTTGTTGCCTACAGACTGTGGGAAAAAAAACTGTTGTCAGTAAAGGTGGGACTGATTGAACCAGCATATGTACTGAGTGAGGTTAATCAATAAACGATACATCAGTATTTTATTAGTATACAATTATTTTCTAAGAATCTAAAACTGCAAAAAACAACTACTAACTAGTGCCATAAAATAAATATAGGGAAGTAAAAGTAACATAAAATGGAAGTAATCCCATAAAGTACAAGTGGCTCAAAATTATACTTAAGTACAGTACTTAGTTACTTATAACCACTGCTATTACTATGCTATTAAGTCAACTATTTGATCATAATACTGTATTATGTATGTTAGAGTGCATAAATACATATACAGTCATGAATAGTAAATATTATATAATCTAATAATTAAAATTTACTAGATCTTTAATTCGAACCATTAATTGATATTTAAAACCTTAATTAGTAACTTCATAGTAGCTGATCGAGTGCATTACCCTGACCTCTCAATACAATCTACAATTACTTTAAAGAAAATGAACATTAATTGATTAGCAGTTGCCTGTTGCAACAGTCACTGCTTGTGGCCTTTGTATAGGCTTTCGTGTATGGACATGGATTGAACACAATATAATGATACAAATCAAATTATTAAAAATCTGGCACTCTTGTCATATCACATTTCAGAAAGAAAAATAAAGAATAAGAAAGATCTGGGTAATGTATCCCTATTGGCACACTGTATGTCTGCCTGCTTTCAACATCCATGAGATTTTGTTCTCCTCACTCAATGATTTACTTGTTTCTCACCTCCCCCGCTCCACGCCTCACCATGCTGCTCTGCTCATTATCACTCAGCACTCAACTATAAATGCATCTTGTTCCACCGAATTCTCACAAAGGCTAACAAACCTTTACATAGCTAAAAATGCCTTACATGTCAAAGAAATAAAGACCAACAACTTGCAACATCTGATTTTTGTTTGAAAAGTGTACATGTATTCTAGGTTCAGCTTGAGAAGGCTTCAGGCCTATGGTGTAATATTCTAGCGCAAACTGGAGCAGGACACAGGCAACACTCCATCCTTTTCCTTTCTTGATCTCAGTCGAGTCAGTCACAGTCATCTCTCTATAGCATATACAGCATATAATTGCTGATGTAAAATTGCCTGTTTTATGACCATACCATAGGTTTTCTGTTAACATAATGATCATATGTTTAATATTAATGTAATTAAATGTAATTAAAGTCTGAAATACACTGAAACATAACATAAAAATTTAATTTCCGCAGGCAACATCCTGTTTTCTCTTTCTCAAACATATGTGTTGTTACAGTTTAACATCCAGATATATGAATCTAATTTTATTAATGCTTTCATGCTTGGGATCAGTCACTAATAGCACTAGGTTAGGGTCAGGGATAGATTGTGGGCTACACACACAAAGTCTAAAACTCAGTCTGTCTCTAATCCCAACCAAGGTTCTTTTCATGCCTAAACTGGACCTCATGCAAAACTATGTTC
The DNA here is from genome assembly GCA_900302695.1 of Helostoma temminkii. Classification (NCBI taxonomy): domain Eukaryota; kingdom Metazoa; phylum Chordata; class Actinopteri; order Anabantiformes; family Helostomatidae; genus Helostoma; species Helostoma temminkii. The sequence goes on along the minus strand of OMLM01009876.1, from coordinate 20,840 downwards.
TAAATCTCTGACCTGCAGCTCGTCAGTACTATACATTATACACCTGCCGACCTTGTGGTCTATGGTCAAAGTTCAGGTGGTGATCACATTTTGACATTGGTGATTTAGTTATAAGATAACCTTTTGTTTGAAAGTACAAATGTCATTTAAAAATTCAAAGGCTCTGTTTGCCTTGGTTAATGTTTGCATATATCTTCAATTTAAACTATAAAACATACCTTCTCTTGAGGTTTTCACTGTCACTACCTGGACAAAAACACAAAAATACAACTGTTCTTTTTCTAAATTTTTATGGCACAGTAATTGTCAATTTATGTACTTGCTTCTTTTTCTTTCTAAATACACATTTTCAGTGCTAAGATTTATAGTTTAATATTTAAATATACAGGTACAAATTATACAAATTTGGTCAGCGACTTATGGTCATAGTAAATATGTCTTCTTCTGTGCAGAGTCAGTCAACACAATATTGTATCAGTACTGTTTTGTTATGTGTATACTACTATATAGTATACACATAACATAGGGCGGCTATGACTCAGGATGTTGAGCAGTTGTCTACCAGTCATAGGATGGGTGGTTGATTCCCAGCTCCTCCAGTCAAATGTCGAAGTGTTCTTGGGCAAGACACTGAACCAAAAGTTGCCCCTGATGAGTTAGGTCAGCTGCATAGCACCTCTGCAATCGGTGTGTGAATGTGTGTGTGCATGTGTGAACGAATGGGTCAATGAGAAGCAGTGTCAAAGTGCTTTAAGGTACCCATGAGGTAGAAAAGCGCTATATAAGTGCAGACCATTTAACATATGGTGTGTGGCAACCAAACAAGTTTTTTCACTGAAAATAAAAATTATAAATCAAATACAAGTACAAATAAATATTAATACATTGTTTTTTTAAGACTCCTTAATAGTACTAATTAATATTTTGAATTTTGCTATATGATACGGTTTCATTTTTTGTAATATTTTCATTTATTTTAAGATATAAGAGTTTGTTTTTATTTATAGTCATTTGTTTGTAATATAAATTATTATAAGTACCAAACCACAGTGTGAGAACAATCACAATCTTGATTGTAGTCTACATTTTTAAAATAATGTTTGGAGACCTGAGAAAAAGTTTGTAAAGCACTAAAACACAAAATGAATATGGTCGTTACAGTAGGCTAATGCAACACGGTTGAAGTCACAGCTAAGGCTAGGTCTTTACATGAACCATACATTTACAGTAAAGATTTTTGTCTTTCTGTACCCTGCCTCTTGCCCCATGACAGCTGGGATAGGCTCCAGCACACATGTGACTCCTACGGGGACTAAGCGGTATAGAAAATGGATGGTTGGATTTTTGCCTTTCTGTTGAGGTTTTTGTAATAGTGTGAATCACTGTGGCCACCAAAGCGTCCACACTGTGATACACCACAATGTAAAAACCTATACCACTTGTTCCATATTGCCAGTAGCATATACTACTACTACCATACAAAATAAAGCATTATTCTGCAATTTAAAACACTGTGTGCAAATATTATAAGTTGATGACATCTGTACTTTTTTTTCTCTTTTCAATAATTTACATAGGTTTAATTAATTGTATTTTTAGAATCAGATTGTTGTCTTCTATTTATTATTATAGACAATTCAAAAGCACCTTTCCTAATTACCATACAAGTAGTAAGTTAGAATGAAAGACTGATTTTTTTTATATTAAAGTTCAAAAATAACTATGGTTTAAATGGCTCATTTCAGCAGCAAAGGAGGGAAAACATAAAGTTATATATGATACTCACAATTAAGACCCTTTAATAAATGTGCATTCTGTAAAAGTTCAATTTTAGGTTATCACTGCTATTTTCATAATTTCACTGCTGAATCCATGTTTGAATATAATATAGGAATAAAAACACTAAATGTGTCTCTTGCTTCAAGGAAGTTTATTTTTAGTTCTAGTGGGTTTTTATTAAGTTTCACTGCTGCAGGTGTGATCCCAGTGTGCAGAGAGAGATCGAGAGAAGGGGAAGTGACTTTCTAAAAATGATATGTTTAGAAACTAAAAAATGTTAACTGCTCACTGGAGGGGGGTTTGTCATGGTGCATTAATCCATGAATGTTAATCTAACTACAACTCCTAAGTGTGTTACAGCATGACTTTTGTACTGTGTTTCAATGTAATGAAACAGAAGGTGTACATACTTACTTTTGACAAACATTTGTTTTGTTAAATTGAAAAACTATACTGTTGATCAAAGATAGAAAATAACTTTCTGAGACATCTGTTTACACCAGTGAAATTGCCTGTGTGGAGTGGCTATCACCATATCATAGGTTTTTTTGTCAACATAATGATCATATGTTCAAAATTAATGTAAATGACAAGTCTCAAAAATATTGAAACTTAACATATCCGTGAAATTTCGTTTTCTCTGCCTCAAACACATTCGCTGTTACAGTTCAAAATTCAGATGTGTGACTCTATCCATCCATCTTCTGAACCACTTTGTCCTTGTAGGGATGTGCTGGTGTCTATCCCAACTATTCAGGCGAGAGGCAGGGGTACAATCTGGACAGGTCACCAGTCCATCACAGGGCCACATATAGACAAAGACAACCATTCACACTCTCACCTGTGGTCAATTTAGAGTCTCCATTTAATCTGACTGCTTCTCATTGGACTGTGCGAGGAAGCTGGAGTGCCCTGAGAGAACCCATGCAAACACTGGGAGAACATGCAAACTCCATACAGAAAGACCGTGGCCAATGTGGGAATCAAACCCAGGATCTTTTTGCTGTGTATGGCTGCAAGATGGCAGTGCTGGTTTCTGCACATGGAGTATGGGATGCCTTGTTGTGCTGTGTACAGATATGCTTTTTCAAGTGGAGTATGTGATTTCTATCCAGGTATAGTTAGGGTGTACTTTACTCCTTCTGTGTCCACGTAGATGCGTGACTGAGAGTTAAAATGCATGCATGTGCTGAGCTTGGGGTTGAACAAAGCATTCACAGGAACATAAACATACATATAAAAGTACCTGCGAGGGAGTAACCCAGTGTGTAGTTTAGAAGGATAATAGCTAGAAACATTAGCCTGGATATTAGCTAGATGTTTTTTTTTCCTTTTATCAGACCACCTGTTGTCAATTGAGTCAAGGGGTAGATTCCCAGTCATGGTAAAGCTGTGCATTTATGTAGAGCTTATCCACGTGACTCCAACTTTACTAATGTGTTTTATGGTTGGGTTCAGGCACTCACAGCAGTGTATTAGGGTCAGAGAAAGATCATTAGCTGGGTATTTGTGAAAAGTGACTCCGGTCTCAAACTGTGGTCTGCAGCTCGTCCGTCCCACACATTTAATGCTCGCCATCCATTCCAATCACCTCCTTGTGACTTTTTTTGTTACTAAATGTAACGTTTCATTCTGTCACAATACGTTTCCTGAAAACATAATGATTATATTTGCTACAAAAACACAATTGTAATAGCACTTTAGTTGTACAAAAACATGAAATTTGGAGACAGGGTTATCCTCATTGTTCACTACAAGTTATTAAATTCGACCAATGACTTTAGTGAATATTTATGGTGAATATTTATCTGTTTCTCTGCAGAGTCAGTAAACACAATATTGTACCAGTAGTATTTTGCTGTGTGTATACTCATATAGTATGTGGCAGTGAGACTACTGTTTTCACTGAAAATTTAAATTATGAATCAAATATAGGTAAAAATAAATGCCTTGTTTTTGAAGAGTTTTACATAATTGTACTGATTAATATTGTGCACTATGTTGATAATATGATACAGTTTCAATTTATGTAACATTTTTATCTATAAAGGACAATATAAGAGTTTGTTTTTATCTGATTGAACATTGTTAAAGTTACAAGAACCATTCATTCACAGTAAAGACTTTTGCTTCTCTAGAGAGGTTTTTGTACCAGTGTGAATCACTGTGGCCACCCCAGTACACAGTGACACATCACAATACAAAAACTTACCACCGCTTGTACCAAAGTACCAGTAGCATATGCAAAATAAACTAGTTATTCTTGAATTCAAATATTATAAGTTAATTACAGCTACATTGGTTTTCTCTTTTAATGAATTTACATATGCTTAATTCACTGTATTTTTAGAATCTGATTGTTGCCTTATATTCATTCGTTATAGACAATAAAAAACACACATTTTTACACTTCTAATTAAAATACAAGTAATAAGTTAGAATGAAAGACAGATTTTTTAATATTAACATTCAATTCATTCATGAAGGGTGAGTGCCAAAGATGTAGATGAGTGATGGTTGAAAAAGATCATATGTAGGTCTAGGCTAGGTATGAATATTAACAATGGCTCACACTAGAGCAATTTCTATAGTTTAAATGGCTAATTTCTGCAGCAAAGGAGGGAAAACATAATTTAATATATGATACTCACAATTAAGACCTTTAAATAAATGTCCCTTAATGCCCCATCTTTTTAAAATTATGTGCATTCTGTAAAAGTTAAATTATAAGTAATCACTTCAAAATACACTGAAAAGTGCTTCTTGCTTCGAGGAAGTTTATTGTAGTTCTAGTGAGTTTCTATTAAATTTCACTGCTGCAGATGTAATCCCAGTGTGCAGAGAGAGAGAAGGGGAAGTGACTTTCTAAGATGATATGTTTAGAAACTAAAAACCATCATAGTTAACGGCTCCCTGTCACTAAAAGGTAAACAAAATCCTAAAAAGCTTTTCATGTGTGTCGCAAATATGTATTTGTCTATCCAGATCTTATCTGTTGCAGTTTTACAGTTTACAATCATTTTAATGACTCTGGATATGACTAAGAACTTTTTCTTTAAAATAATGGCTCTCAAATGTTTAATACAGATAATGCAACCATTTAAATAAGTAAGACCTGCAGTTGTGGTTCTATTTCTTTACATGTTATGGGGAAATCTATTTCCATTGACTTACTTAATCATCATAATTGGCAACCATGTAATTTATAGAAGATGTTTTGTAAGTTACCAAAAAACAGCATTTTACAGTCTTGCTGCAGGATCAGTCTTGTTCTTTATTGCCTCTTTATCTGAAAGAAAAGTCCTGCTATAGAAGAACACATAAAAAAAGGAACATGAAGGAGGAAGCTGCGGATCTGCTGAACAGAACTTCTTCACATGTCTGTGCAGCTCAGATTAGGTTCGGTGAGAAAACACTAGATGAGACAGATATAGGTGGTTAGATAATGCATGTTAATTTAAAGGTTTTTTATAATGATAGCACACTTTCTCTTTTAATTAGGGGTTATAAACTGGAATGAAGCCATGTGTGGACATTCATCAGAAACTAAAGTCTGTAAAATCATCAAAGAAAGTGACTGTGCTGCATTTAATTTAGTTTAAAACGCTGAAGTCATTCAAGAACATGCAGAAACACAGTGTCCATGCATCATTCATTTAAAACAGACATCATACTTCCCAAAATAATAGACAGGGTGACAACAAGTCGAAACACAATATGAGAAGCACAAATCAACCGACATATTGGCAGTTTTTACTATCACAGTTTTTTTAGAGTTCAAATATAAATAATACCTTTTAAATTTTTTTTCCTCAGTTTTTAGTTGTTTAGATATACTTACACACAGTATATTAGGTTCTATTAACTGATGCTGCTGAAGGAGCTCTCAAAAAAATAGCCTTATTAAAAACCAGATCTGACTGTACAAATATAAGTAAGACCACGAGGTAAACTTGTCATCCATCAACATAAATCAAGTGACTGCTACAAATACAATAAAGTTGCTTACTGAAGATACTGTGTATATATACCATATATATCAGTAGTTAAACTAATTAAAGTGCTGCATCTTGACTCAGGGCCTGAACAAAAACCTGAAGCACACACACACAAAAAAATATTAACAATTATTAACAATTAACAATATTACCGAATACTCAGGGGGCATTTTTTTGGTTTTCAATATAACTCCATTTAGCTGCATTGTTAAATTCTGTAAGGTCTTAAACCTTACATTGTAAAGTGCCTTGAGATTACTTTTGTTATGAACAATATAAATACACTGAATTGAATTAAACTGAATGTGTGAAAAAAAAAAAAAACCCAGGTGAGTATGAGCAATGCATATCAACATAATCTGTGCACTACTTAAAAGTACTAACTAACTTTTAAACCTTAATCATCTTATTATGGCATGAATTTTCCTAATAAAAGTAATAAACACAGCAGGTGCCTCATAACCAAATGAGAAATGTTTTTGTTTTACTTTGTAATAAGGAGCAAGTGAGTGATTTATGTTTTGGGGTTTTTGTATGGCTGTTTATCTAAGTGAGCCCCAGCCCACGTAGCCATCACAATGATAAACCCTCACACAAAAACCAGACACTGTCTGCTGCAGTGGAGAGTAAGAGAGTCTATTCTGTCAACAGTGGGTAAGAGCAAAATAAAGCTAATCAAGAAAACTCTAATTAATGAGGGTGTAATTTATATCTTTATTTTTTAAATTATGCTGCCTACTTTATACTATATGTCTATGTTAATTAATTTGCCTCCTTCTCACAAGACATGCTGAAAGCTGCTATGTACGTAGCATAAATTGAAAATGTGACAATACTGAAATATTAATTACAGGATAAATGTGATCTTTTCTTTGTAGACAGAAGTGTTTAAACACATTATATTGTTTTATATTAAATGTCAATTTGACTGGTTCAGAAGTTACATGTTATCACCTCGAGATGGCGCTAAAAGATGGGGTATTGTTGACAGTCAAGTGCAGAAGCACAAATGGTAAACTTTATTGTCATTCTGTGTAGAATGTAGAAATGTGTTCTGTGTTCATTTGAAAGTTGATTTTTTTGTATTTATTTAAAAAATGATTGTAATGAATAATCTTGACATAGAGAGGAGTCACTGCCAGTGTTGTCTGATCATTGGTTCCAAAAGGAGTGTTTTTTTACTGTTTCACAGAAATGTTGCACCCTCAGAAGACATCATTAAGAAATATGCGCAAAAGCATTATCACATATTTTATCCAGACCATTTGTCATGAAATAAAAAACCCTTGATCTGTCTTTCCTATGGATCTTACAACCTAAAAGCCACTATTTTCTGTTTATCTTTCTGAGCAACTATTTTTGAAATTGGAGAAATCCAACAACAAACCTTCTAAGGGGTGGTAAGCTTAACCATTCTCACTGGTAACAGTGTGTAATGCAGTTTAGCAAAGAGGCTGACGTTAACTGAACATGATGTCACTCAACACAAAACACAGATACAAAAAAACAAACAAACAAGCAAACAAACAAAAGAAAAAAATTCCTGAAAATTCCCTGAAAGAAAAAAAATTAATTAGGAACAATGTTATTGTAATAATTTGAAGTTCCAAGATGTACCAAACATGTACCCAGACAGGGTACACGGATTTACAATGGAGAAACATTTCTCTGTGCTGAAATAGAAAAGGGATTATTATTATAATTTTTTTATTTGCCTTATTTAAATTGTTAAATGTAAACATATGTCAAATGTTAAATCATTTGACCGCTTCACTTATACACATGTCTTAGGTTCTTGGTTACCCTATGTTGTCAACCCAGGTGTAATATTTTTGTATCAAGTCTAGATGGCAGAATTGTACCATTACATTGTGTGGTGTCCTAAAATCAGGTGCAGATACTGCAGGTTTGGAAATCTGTTGTCCTTTGTCATAGTGTGTTAATCCATAGATGTTGATCTAACTACAGCTGCTAAGTGTGTCACAGCATTAATTTTTTTCTTAGAATGTTTTTTGTGTAATGAAACAGTAGGTGTACATATTTACTTTGACAAATATATGTTTTTATTAATGCAACATTGTTGTGACTTGACCCTCTTTCCCAGTCTTCCACATTCGGCCTAATCTCACTGCTGAAGGTTTTGTCCCCAGTGTGCAGACAGAGAGGGGGACGTAAGTATTTACATATGATCTGTTTAGAAACTGAAATCTGTCTTAACTGATAACAGAAGTTTACATTGTGCTGAGCATAACTGATGTTCTTCACATGTTTTAAGATGCCTGTTGTTGTGCTGTGTTAAAAGCTTTGTATTTGTGTGTCCAGATCATTATTTGATTGCAAGTTATTATAATAATTATGATATTTTAAAGTTATTTTTAAAAAATGCTGTCGTCTGTGCTGCAGGATCCATCTTATTTTTTACTGTCTCCTCAACTGAAAAAAAATGGAGTAAAACATATATTTGTTTGTCGAATAGGTTAAACTGTGAAGTTATAGTACAGTTTGATAACTTCAAGGTGGAGTTCATGTACTATAACTTGGGAGTTGACACAAAGAATCAAAATCATGACCAGTAGTTTATAGTTCTATCCAGTGGATTTGTTTATCAGTAATGGTGTCTTTCTGTTGATTAAGTTTTTTAGGTATTTTTAATTTTTTTTTATTCTAGTGCATAACACAGTTGATCCCTATGAGGTGGTAATCTCATCTCAAGATGGTTTAAATTAGAATCAATTTCTTAAGATTTTGATGGGTTGCATAATCATGCTATCAGAAAAACCTGGAAAAATTGACAGTTTATCATAAGCACCTCTGAATTTAACAATCAAATATGTTTTGGGGAAATTTGGGGAAATTTATTTCTTCCACTGCACATTCTTGTCTATGAAGAAGCTTTCATGTGCAGCAAATCTATGCAAAGATAATTTGGTCAAAATTATTTCATTTCTAAGTGTCTTATATTTAGCACAATTATTTTGTGAACAATAACACAATAGCATAGTTGCTCTTTTAAAGTAATTAATCTTTTCTTTCGTTTCTTTTGTTTTCTTTTGCCTGTTTTTTGCTATATATTATTCAGTGTTTAGTTTAATTTCCTAAATTCAAAAGCATATACTGTACAATATATGCTCCTATATTTACACAGTCTATTAAGTTGTACTAAATATGGGTACATGTATATGTATATGTATGTTGTTATTATCAGAATCCATACGAAGAGAAAAACACCTCCTGCAATATTGTAACTGAGTTTATAACTATATTAAAATCTGTTTATCTGCATTTACATCTACGGCTGATCAGTAGAAACATCATTAAGACTCTGAGTAAAACTTGTCATCCATCAACAATAAATAATGTGATTGCTTTACATATATTAAATAGAAAGCCAGTGGCATCCAAATCCAAGAATATAATGTTGCAGTTGCTGTAGTTATTTCAGACAAAACAATGAATGTTCAAATACAAACATGTAAAGTTTTAAGCTGCTCATAAAACATTAGAAATGTAAAACATTAAATAAATCATTAAAATTACTATAGATTGCAATAAATTAAAAAGAAAGAAAGAAAGTGATGTTTGAATCATTGGATGCATACTGATATGCATTAATTTGTAGTTTACTTCAAGGAAAAATATAATAATAAATATAATACTTTCTACACAGTTTTAGACGTAATCACAATGATGAAGAGAGAATGTGACTTCAACAATATGATATGAAACACCACAAAACTAAGGAAATGTCAGAAGCTACATAATAACAAAACTTTACAGTATGTTGACTTAATTTGGTTACTTTTATTGAGACTCAAATGACAAATCTCATAAATTCCCATTTAAAAGTTCATGTTTATACTCTTTCAGAATAATGAGGAAAACTGGAAACAAATTGGAACAACAGAATCCAAACACAAAGATTTATTTAGTGAAATTAAATACACAAAATATAAATAATTTAAAGCAATCCAATAAAACAGCTCTGCCATGAATTCTACATTTACAAAGTTATCATTTGTTAGTTTTAAAGTTGAATTTGAAAGATAATTCTGTAATAATTTTACTACATTGTTCCCTGACCCCAAGAACACAAAAGTTTATCTGTGCAACATTCATTTAAAACAATCAGCACACTTCTCAAGCTGTTAGACAATGTGACAATGACAGATCAAAACAACATGACAAACACAACTAAATTGACAAAGTGACTATTTTCACAATCGCAAAGATTATTGACATCACAAAATGGACAAGTTTTCATGACAGATTTAAACACTGAAACAGAACAACATATGATCACTAATTATTGCACTGACGGTACAGTTCATCTATTTAATCACATTCCATTGTGTTAACATTAGCTTTAGACACTGATATCATGGCCACTTGACTGCCAGCAGGCCAGACATTGCAGTCGAAACGTGTGCCCTTGTTCCACTTTTCTCCTGTGGTTGTGTAAACACTGGAGACCGTGTATCCATGAGGGGTTTTCTGTTGGGGGAAGTTGATTCCATCAACATATTTGCCAGTTTCACTCCCACTGTATTCTGACCAGGCGATGTAGTAATCTTGCAGCACAGGACTGGAGACCAGACACACCAGAGTGACAGAGGAGTGAAAAAACTCTATTTCCGGGGGGATGAGGACTGTCACTTTTGTCTCTTTCCCATCTGAAAGAAACACTTGCTTTACCAGGGTGATACATATGTAACCTTTATGATTTCTATCACTACAAATACTGTATGTGTGTGTAAGTTAGCTGCTGCCCCAGAATAGATTCACTGATTACTGTTCTACCTGTTAGTCGTGATTACTCAGTAACATACCTCCTCTGTGGACAGTCAGCTCTTTGATGATTGGTGTCATATCTTCTTTTGTAGCAGAACAGCTCACTTTATTGACTCTGTCCCACTCAGTGAGACTATAAATCATTGTGCTGGTTTTGCTGTGCTGATTGCCTTCAGACTTTAGCTGTCCAGTACTCCCAATCAGTTTTTCTCCATCAATTTGCCATGTGATTTGAATTTCATTTACAACTGTCTTGTCCTGTGCAGTGATGACACACTCCAACACTGCCTAGTTGTTATTAAAATATTCTTTGGGATTTGATTGGTTCAATGTCACAGTAATTTGAGCTACATGAGGGAAAAAACAACAGAGAAAAGTAGGTGACGGACATTTTCTAACATCTGGGTGATCAGAAAAAACTGTAGACTGTTTGGTTATGTCGTCCATTTTATGCATGTCAAAGCCCAGCTTGTACTATTTTAAGTATTTTGTAAAAACTGAAATTGTATTTACGCTTTGAGGTCTTTCTAATGAATATCTTTCCTTTGTACGTCACCTCACAGGCATAAACAGCGTTACTCTCCCAGTCTGTGTTGTTGACCTTCAGGACACTGACAGCTGAATGGAACTGTCCAGTTTTCTGAATTGTACTTTGAATGTAGTCATTCAACTCTGCGTCATTCTTTTTCCATGTGAATGATTCAAGTGTTCCTTCTTGACTGTCCTCAATCATACACAGCAGAGTCTGAGTGTCTTCACCTGGTGCTGACACCAAAGTCAATCTTACAGATTCTGTGGAGAGAAAGAAGCAAAGAATAAGTGGAGTTATAGTAATGATTTTTTAAAAATATATTGTTGCCTCAAGTTTTTGTTTTTCAACTTATAAGATTACCAGCTCTAAGGAAAACAACTTATGTGTCAGACAAACTGATTAAATAAAATTTTCAGTACATTTCACGATAAAGGCAAAATAAATTGGGAGATAAATATGACCCATTTTGTAGAAATGTGATATGTGCAATATGAAAATTGAAAGATCACATGTTTTGCACTGGGAAATATTTGTGAGTTCTGGTATTATTTACTAGGCAGCAAGATTTTTTACAATCTGTCAGTTTTGATATTTGGACCTTGTTTTTCTCTACAGGAATTTTGACCTATGTGTTGATGTTTACTTCAAATGGCAGATTGGAATAATTATTGTTATTGCTTTATTTTACATACAACATATGCAGGGTGGGTATTTGATTATAAAATTCTTATAACACAAATTACCAAAATAAAAAAAAAAAAAACCAAACCAAAAAAAAAAACAAAACAGTAAAACACTAGAAAAGGGAGAAGGCTGATTCCAGCAGTATCCATAATGTTCTGACCAGGCAATGTAATAATCCTGCAGCACAGGACTAAAGACCAGAGCGACATTAGCTGTGTCTCCTCTGCCAGTCTGTTCCTCAGGGAGGATGTGTACTGTCACTTTTGTCCTTCTGAAAAAAATACCTGGTTTGCACACTGAATGTACCAGGAAAAAGAACACTTAAGGTGGAGAAGAGTCTGAGGGGGTCTCGAGATGTAATGCGATGTATGGAGAAGCAATCTGATGTCCTTAGAAAGAACTGAGAACTGTAAAATCTACCTACTGGGTTGGCAGGTGATGATGAATATATCACATATAACTTAAATATATATGAAACGTTAAAAAAATAAAATAAGAAATTTAACAAGGTAATAGTCAGATACTTTCACAAATCCATTGATCTAAGTGATCATTGCTCTCAGTTGAAAGTTGTGTGCAAAACAACAAACAGCCACTAGAGGTGGAGTTTCTTTCAACGAGGAAATATTAAAATCCTAAATAAAAATTCAGATTGGATGATCAAAGATTATTTCTTCATTTAACATCTTCAGTTAAATCCTTTAAGCTTACAAATAACATATGAAGATCAGAGTCTTTAAATTTCATTAAATAAGATATTTGATAAATTGTCACACAAACATTTATGAAAAAACCCACATTTGATATAATTCAACAAATATTTAACACTCTGATTTTGTTGAACTGTTATTTTACATTAAATGTTTTTTTATTAGAACTTTTTTTTGTATTTTCTGATTTAAATATTTGATACAGAACGCCCAACCATACATACTTTTCAAATGAAATACTTCTCTCTGACTTGCTACAAGGGGGAGCCCAACTCATAGCTTTAGAAACGAAAATCCAGACTACTGCCAAACTCTACTGCAATTGTCCAGGTGGTAATAATGTAATGCCTGATATCTTACAGGGAGTACAGAAATTATCAACAACTATCAACTATGAGTGTAAAAATGAGGATATTTTCTTTTATATTTTGTGACATACTGTCTCACTGTTTATGATTCTTTAGTTGTTCTACACAAATAAATAGACTAGAGTTATTTTAATGCTTTGGCCTCCATTATAATTTAACATAAAATAATTCTCACATGATCTTAAAATAGTAAAAGGTTAACATTGTTGTGAAAAATTCTGAATAACTCTAGGATTACTACACTTACTGTAAATGATTAACAACATGGTCTGCATTGCTAGTACATACAATCATTTGAATGTCAGTTATGCTGATTGAAAAGAAACACTACTACTGCTACTATGTTGTAACTCACTGCTCAGTTGTTTTATTGAAATGCTAACCCTGTATTTATTGTTCTGTAAATTAAAATCTACTTATCTTGCAACTAGAAAGCAGGCAGAGTAAACTGGTGGTGTATCAATGATACTCTCAGAAATGGAGATTCACACTTTTTATCCCCACCAATCACAACTCAGCTGAATAAAGTTGAAACATAATAAAACTATTATCTGTGATAATGATAATGCCACTGCAGGGATTTTTTAAATGCTACGGCCCAACAACAGTGGAAACTTGTAAAAGACAATAGTTTAAACTTCTCTGCCACAAATAAGCACACTGAAAAATGAAAAATCAATTAGTCACAAAACTCCAAATTACTCCAGTCCTGTCCTTATTTCAGTCTTATAATATAATCTCATGGTCTTGTACTTTTACAGGTAACTTGTAGGATTATTTGTGCCACAGACACCTAGGGAGAAAAATAACATTTAAAAAAAGTATATTTACCGGAAATTGCTGGTAACAGCAAAAGAATGGTGCATATAGTAAAAGTCATGGTCAAACTTGTATGTGTGTTCAGTGAGATCATTCCTTCAAGTTGCAGAAAGATAAATAAAGGAGCAGATCAATCATTTGCACAGACTCCTCCCCACAGTCCTGACAAACAAATGAATATTTATTAGCTAATTTAAGTTATTAGCCTCTGCTCAGTGAGGGGCCTAGTCCAAACCCTGAAAAGTAGCCCATACCATTATCCCACCTAGTGTGGCCAAATACTATTGAGCAGACTGTTGAGCAGTGTCTTATCAGTCAACAATGAGACAACATCAGTGCCTAACCTCATAAATGCTGTACAGAATGAATTTGCACAAATTTCCCACAGAAATACTTCAAAATTTTGTGAAAAGCCTTTCAAGAAGAGCAGAAGCTGTCCAACCAACTCCATACTCAAGTATATGTGGTACTATAAGGCCATATTGCTTTCATAGATGCTGTATTAAGTTTAGCATTGTCCTTTCAAAATATGCAAAAGATTGCATGTGGAAAGGAAGCATAATACTGTTTTAAACACAGATATATCTTTCAGCATTGATGGTGCCTTTGCAGTTTTGCAAGCTGCCCATTCAAAGGCAGTCAGCCCTACAATAGCCATGTTACTTATCTAATTGGCTGCTAAATGTTCTACTAGTTCTTCCTTGTTAGTACCACTTACTTTTCAAGCCTTTTGTTGGGACAGAGGCTTTCAAAAGAAACTATTTATTTTACAAGGTACATTTTATCAGTTTAAACATCTGATGTGTTTTCTATTGTGAATAAAAAGTGGGGTCATGTAGATTTTACACAGTGACTAATCTCTTTTGGAATTGGGGTTGTAATATGTATCTCTTTTAATGTCTGACTGCAGATTTTTGTTTTTTCCTGATGTACCTACAACATTACTGATGTTTATACATGAATGCAATAGTTACCATGTATTATATTCTTCTGCAAAATAATATTTACTGTTTAAGAATATTCACATCAATGAGCATAGTGAAAAAATCTTTTTCAAACTCATGTATTTGATTACTAAGTCCATTATTGACTTGTTCTTGTTTATGACAAACCGTTAACCAATCATGAGGGGGATGGAGTTCTCCACCCTTTATGTGTGTTTTCCTGAACAGTAAAGCATAGGATAAGGATAAGGTGAGCTGGGACCACAGAGGTTTTAACAACTCAATTCATTTTATTTCAAGCAATATAGCACCGCATTAAAACATAGCAACTCTTTTAGTGTGTATGCAAGTCATCAACAATTGTCTCCCCATCGTTGAAGCCAGGATAATCACTTTAGGTCTTAGGAAACCAGCAACCACATAAAAGTCACATTCTTGCTTCAAGTGAATTAAACATATAGTTACTTTTATAAAAACTGCGTCCTTCCGCCTAGTTGTGTTCTTCTCAACCAATAGCTAATCCAAACAGGAATGTGTTTTGTAGATCACTGCAAGTCTTTGGAGCAAATTTGTGTTTGTCAGGGTGAAGAATGTATTCTTGCATTAAATCATCAAGATGTACGGTAATTAATAGAAGTTCAAAGTTGGTATGGGGCCTAAGACTGTTGCAGCACTCACATGAATCACAACGGAAAATAACTGGCAGGGACAGTATAAATGAAAAGGGCAATAACTCTTTTTATTTTTAATTTCTTCTACATGGCGGAGTTAATAGATCCAAAGTTATCTGTAAACACTCCAAAGTTTTTCTTATATCTGGATAACTTTGAGTATGAAGTGTCACTTAAGTAAAATACACACTGTTGATGCCAGCAAATCACCCACCCAGACAAACAGTGGAGGGAGGCTTCAGCAGACTATGTTGGATGCAGAGTGTGAAGAAAGTATAAATAAATAAGAGCAAGAAAAGCTAATAAAAAGCCAAGGCACAGTGGATAGCTATAAACTGCAGGACGATTAGTATTGCTTCCTGGCCTTTTGGTTAAGATCAAGTGTAGTATCTGTTCCTATCAGTCTAATATCTGATAGGTCCCCTACATGGGGAACATATATTTAATTGGTTTTTGGATTGTGGTGGCATGTAGCTCAACTGGTAGGACAGTCGTTTTCAACCTGAGAGTTGGCAGGTCCGATTCCCACTCCTCCTGTGGCTACATGTTGAGGTGTCCTTGGACAACACACTGAAACCCTGTAGTAGCCCTGTTCTATTCATGCAGCTGTCCAAACAACAATTTCCCCAAGGGGATCAATAAAGTATTAATTATTATTATGACAGTCTGAGGAATGCTGAAAATCACATGGAATGACGACACGTATGAGCCTCCCTCTGTCTAAACAATCCTGTCTGAGTGCATGTTAGAGAGTAATAGGGCAGCATGAATGTGTAGGGGACATTTTTTGCAATACCTTTTGACTTGATTGGGTTTATTGTATTTCTGTTGCAGGTATGGAACTGGACTCTGGACTCACATGGTAACATGTTTTTCTATAACAAACGAGATAAAACGTTATTGCCCTTCGAGTGGCAAATAGCTTTGGTTTTTAAGCTATTTGTTTATAATGTTTAAGTTGAGATTTACAAGGAAAATTTTAAATGCTACTGTGTAAAGGGAATGCTGCAGTTAAAAAGCAGTATTTGTTCAAATTGTTTGCAAACCAAATGTTAATGTACTTTTACTACTTAGCAGTACTTTTAAAATAAAGTGGGCACTACTTTTTACACCACTTTTAAATCTCTGGAATTCACTTGTGTGTCACAAACAGTTTATATTTCTAACACAGTCTACCTTCAGCCAAAAACAGTTGAAACCTGAACAAATCACTTTAAATGAAAATAAACTAAACAACTCTGAAACAAGTGAAATATCAAAAGTTATACCTACAACTTTCTGTCTCCGAGTGTCACAACTGGAGTGGTTTGTACACATGCCAACAGTGGTAGTCTTTTATTTGTACAATGTGTACATTTCCAAATTCAAACTCCAAATCAACAAAAGTAGTCAGACAATTTCAAAGTCCATTATCAGCTGACCATCATTACAAACAGACACATTCACATGATAGTGGAATCAGCTATTTTTTTAAATAAAATTTTAATACATTTGCTAGTATTAAATTATTATTAAATTATTGTCAGAACTTAGAAACATTAGTTGTTCTGACTTTTTTAACCCTTAAAGTCCAGCAATAGAACAGTTTAACCAGAGTATATCCTTACATTTTTAAATGCTACAGTGTACGTTTTTGGAGTATGTTCACATGCTATACAGTTTAATCAATGCATGGATATTTATTTGTCAAATTCATAGAAAATTGATTAACTGCAATTTAAAAAAAATAAAATGCATATTTTTCTAAATACAGAAATACCACAAACTAGAACCTCAAAGATGTCAAAGTCAAAAAACCTTACACGTATTTGTCCTATGTACATTAAATAGTTAGTGAGATACTGTTATTTATGAATAGTACGCTTTCTGTCAGAGAGTAAGGGGCCCATAAGTGCAAAACACAATGACTAAAGACCTGACATTTAACCAAATACAAATAAATACAGAAAACACAAAAAAGAAAGCAAAACAAAAGGAAAACACATTTCACCAAACACGACAACAGTGAAAACACAATACCAAAAAAAAAAAAAAAACATTATAGAAAACGCAACAGAAAACACAGCAACAAAAGTGAAAACACAAAAACATTTAACAACATTTGAATGTTACTAGAATGGCAAGGACCAGATCGTTTCTGAATGGATCTGGAATCTATTCCAGCTTTACATCGTAAAGTTATGGAAAAGAGACAATATTGAATTTTGTAGCAACTTTGCAAAAACTTACAGCACCGCCAGTGTGCTCTAGACACTGTATACACAGCAGATACTTTATAATTACAGGATACAAGATAAATATAACTGAGCGTTTCTCATATAATTTTTATTTTTAAATTGTAGCACATAGAATACAGCCATTTGAAGTCTCAGCTGCCAGTAAGTGGAATGCTATAAAGAAATACACCCAGGATTTCACAATTGAGTCTCGAGTCCCATTCCCAAATCTCCTAATCCCATTCAGAATGTAAGGACTCTGCATGCCAGATAGATGGGACAGCAGTTTATGAAATCATGATATCTACAAATTCTATTCACAGCAAGGCTGTTCACTAGAGCTGTCCAACCCAAAGACTCATCTGCTATCACGTATGACATGTGATGTGAGATGTGATACAGTATATGTAAAACCAGAGACACTACAAGGAATGTTAACAAAATATCGATGTCTTCTGCTGTATTACCAGTGGTGCAAGAAATTGTTTTCTGATGACCAGTTATTCTTTTTAAATGAACAAACTTGCTTTAGCAAACATAACATGTTAATGTACTCTGTGTAATGTAGAAATGTTTCGTATTTGGGCTCTGTATGGTAATGGAAATATTTTTCTAAATCCAGCTACAATAGTCATTTACAATATTACCAATGTCTACATGATATTTCAGATCACTGTATTTCTGATCAATTAGATGTTAGATCTGCTTGTCTTTTAAAAACATGGTAATTTGGGTAAGGGTTCAAACTTTTCTCTAGTAGTGAAGCATTTTTGTAGATATATTAAATTTGAACCCCGTCTTTTTTTTTTTTTTTTTTTTTAAAGGCAAAAGTTCATTTTTTTAATTGTGAAATTAACTTGAATTAAACTTTTCCCAGTGAACAGTAAAAAGTTGCTCTAGCACTACTATGACAGAATAACGGGAGTGGAAAATGGCCTTTGACATTCCACCGAGGCATCCACTGAGTACCTCGTGATGCCCTTTGGTCTGATCAATGCAACAGCCATATTTCAGAACCTGGTCAATCATTTTTTAGCAACCCGTGCATAGTGTGCTTGAGAAACCCTTGAAGAATCATCTACAGTTAAGATCAGACGTTTACATGCACTGTATAAAAAGACACATAACCTTTTATTCTTACTCTCAGCTTCCACTTAAAGCATTTTCTCCCTGCATACTTACTTACTTTCACTACTTTACTTACTACTCTACTATTTGTAGATATTCATTTTACTTTAAATTATGCAACCTAATTTTAACTCCTGTATTCACATTTGCCTTTATCAGACATATTTTATTAAAGTGCTGATTTATGCTTGTTCCGTGTCCTAGGGTGTTGGTACACAATCAAACTGGAATCCCCAGTAGCATTCTACTTATGCAAGCTACTTCCCAAAACAGACACAGGCAAAATGACACATGACGGGTTCAGCAAAAGTGTAGATGTAACCCAGCTGTACTTTTAGCTGATCAGTTTTGTTTTTAAGGTTCCTTTTAGGGTTACAATGGTGCAGCTTTGCGCCTGTTTTGCGACAGTCCACTTACGGCAGGGGGCACACCTGTAGGAGAAAATCGTGGGCTCAGATAGAGTTAGCTGGTTCAGAGTGAGTCTGTTGAAGCTGCCACTGCGCTTGTTTCACTCTTCACCTTCCTATGATCAACTTACCTTGCCTTCTGCTAGGTTGACTTCTGAGGAACATTGTCTGCTGTGCTCACCTGCTGGGACAGATGGATTGCCTGTTTGCTGGGAGGTTCTGAGTATTCTCACCAGACTCTACACATTTATTTATTTATTTATTTTTAGTTGGCCAGCTATAAACAACTCTTAAAGGACCTTTTTGGTTTTTGCAATACATACTTCAACTCGCTTGGAGAATCAAGGACTATTCTCGTTTACTTTGACTCATTAAGGATTTAACGTTAGAGAAAAGAACAATCCCCAAATCTCTCTCTATTTTGAACAGGTTAATTTTTGTTTTGAAGGTGCTTTGTTTTTATAATGCAAATATTGTGTATGGGATCAGATCCCATCAATTGTTTAGTATGGTAAATACTAATGTGTTTTATGACAAGGGTTAAGAATTTTCATTTATCATTTTATTGCAAAACGCTTTTTGAGCAGAACATATCACATCCCGCCCACCCTGCCTGGGGTCCAGTGACGTGGCAGCAGAACTTCTCTGCCTCTTCCTTCTCGGATTGGAGCTCCTTGACCAAAGCATGGAAACGAGGGCCCGAATAATCCCTTGTTGCTGATAGGCCCGTCCATCAGCTCCTTCCTGACAGCCTCCGGGATGCGGGACATGTGCAGCCAGATGTTACGGTGCACTAATGTCTGCCAGGAAGCAATCGGGGCGGAAGCACATCTTTGTAGGCGGGTGAGGCAGGACGCTTTCCCGCTCTGATCACACACTTGGCGCCGAACAGTGAAGCCAGACTGGACTCCAGCGGGGGAACCATGGTGAAGCCGTCCACCTGTGTGATAGGAGTATAGGTGGACACCGGCACCTTCAGCTACGCGGTGGCACCACCAGCGGCTGCAAAGTAGGTTGTGAGGCACCTGCCTCGGGTTGTCTTGGCCAAAAGCAGCACTCTCCTGAGGGCCCTGGGTCAGGGCGGGCGGGACGGCGAGATCACACCCCCTGGCAGCTGAGGAGATGTAGCTGTAGGTGTAGCTCCCCTGGAACCCCGAACCTGGCGAACATCTCGTCCACGAGGCGTTGAGCTGTGGTGGAAGCACTTTGGTCTGGCACCGCGTACGCCTCTGGCCACTTCGTGAAGTAGTCCATGGCGACCAGGACGTAGCGGTTACCAGCCTCCGTGACAGGTAAGGGCCCCAGGATGTCCACCCCGACTCTCTCCATGGGCGCCCCCACCAGGTACTACTGCAGAGGTCCCCGGGAGCGTTGGCTGGGCCCCTTCTGCGCCGTGCAGACAGCACAGCAGTGGACGTGCATCTCTGCATCCTGACGACAGCCTGGCCAGTAGAATCTCTGCCGCAGCCGCCGCACCGTCTTGGCGTTCCCGAAGTGACCAGCCCCAACCGCACCATGGACCCACTGAAGAACCTTCGGACGGAGTGAGCGGGGAACCAAGAGCTGAAGACGGTCTGCCCCTCCTCCTGGCGCCTGCCACCGCCGATAGATGACCCCGTCGTGGAGCTCCAGGCTGCCCCACAGCGAGTAGAGCGCCTTAGGCTCCGGCCCCTCTGGCGAGACGGTAGTCCACTCTGGGCGTTGTTGGACCTCCAACCAGGCCCGAACCTCGGAGAGCGCAGGATCTGCCGTCTGGTGCTGCTTCAGCTGCTCTCCGTCGAACGGCTCCCTGGACC
>OMLM01009874.1:0-11235 GCA_900302695.1 Helostoma temminkii | reverse complement strand
CAGGAGTTGCAGGTAGGTGGATTAATGACAGAAGAGGATTGATGTTGGTCCGGGAGTTGCAGGTATGTGGATTACTGGCAAAAGAGGATTGATGTTGTTCCAGGAGTTGCAGGTAGGTGGTGGGCTGCTGGGGTGAGACAGATATTGAGCGAAGTGGATAATGGACTGCAAAAATGTTGAAATTGGTTACTGGAAGTGATTGAGATGTTACTTCGGTGGATCAGTGAATAACTGGCAGAAGAGGGCTTGTCTTGTTCCAGTAGTTGCAGGTAGGTTGATTACTGGCAGAAGAGGATTGAGGTTGTTTCAGGAGTTGCAGGTAGGTGGTGGGCTGCTGGGGTGAGACAGATATCGAGCAGAGTGGATAATGGACTACAAAAATGGACTACCAGAAGGGACTGTGATGCAACATCCTCCAATATGGCAGCCTCCATTGACGTGAGCAGGTGGTAATACAGGTAAGGTTCCACTGTGACCACTGGAAGGAGGGAGACCGTAGCGAAATCTATAAACATGTGGGACCAGGGGCGATGAGGAACAGGAAGTGGATGCAGCAGTGGCACTATTCCTCCAGTGCCAATTTTACTGCCAAAAACTTGCGGTCCCCAATGCTGTAGTTGAGCTCTGCAGGAGCCAAATGATTGGAGAAGAACGGACATAGGTGGATCTTGAAGTCCTTCTCTGAGTGCAGCACTGCACCCATTCCTTGGTCCAAGGCATCAACCTCAACTATGAACTGACGTCATGGGTCTGGCAGTGTCAAAATGGGTACAGTGGTAAACAGGTTCTTATGGTGAGTGAAAGCTCCCTCAGCATCAGGTGTCCAGGTAAAATGGGTTTTGGTACATGTGAGGTCATAGGGTCTGTGTGGGGCCAATGAGGTGGCTTTGACCTTATCAAAAACCTCTCTCAGGTCCATGTAGGCTTCAGGCACTCCGGATAGATCGGGTCTTATCAGGTAAGTGGACATGGATATCAGTAAGCGGACAGGTGTTGGAGGAATGATTGTAAAAGCCCTGGCCTTTACTGGGCAGTTACAAACCTGATGTGACGTCCGCAGTACAGGCAAAGATTAAGCCTCCTTTGTCTGTCTCATTCCTCAGGAGTGAGTTTGGTACGGCCGATCTGCATAGGTTCTGGAGAAGGTGGGTTTACTGGGGATGGTGACATTTTCTTAGATGTAAGGACTGGAGTATGCCTGAATGGGAAAAAACTGCGGGTAAAGGTGCAGGTCTTGGCTAGTTCATAAGTGCGCTCTTTTATCCTCCAATTTATCCTGACTGCAAGATCAACCAAACCATCCAATTCTATAGGTAATTCATGGGCAGCCAGTTTATCCTTCACTTTTACACTATGTCCCTTGTAGAACATTGTTAAAATTCAGAGTCATTCCAATTACATAATGCTGCCAACGTGCAGAATTTAATGGAATATTCAGCTACTGGCCTGTAACTCTGTTTTAATTCAGAGAGCTGGATGGCTGCTTCGTTGTCAGGTTTTTTCAGGTTAAAAACTTTGATTAACTTTTCTGAGAAAAATCTAAATGTGGTGCATGCAGTAGACTCACAGTTCCATTCAGCTGTGGCCCATAATCTAGCAGGTCCAGTCAGGAGAGAGCTGGCAAAACCAATTTTTGCAGACTCAAAGGTAAACATGGATGGCTGGAACTGGAAATAGCTAGAGCATTGAGTCAAGAATGGTCGACAACTGTCAGGGTCTCTGGAGTAATGTTCAGGTTTACTGATGGTGGGTTTGACAACAGAAGCAGCAACAGGTGACTGAGGTGGAGAGAAATTACGTGATTCACCGATGAATACGTTTCTTAGTTGATCACCAAGCTCCCTTACAACATTATGAAATGCATCAAATCCATTGCTGTCAGGGCTCCCTCCACCTGAGCCTTCCAATCTCAGTCTCCGCTGGAGTCAGCTTTTTTACCAGATAGTTCTGTAACGGATCTTGTGACGGGTTTGGGTGTCACAAGATCCGTCACAACAGGGTTAATAAAGTCAGTCCAAGGTCATGCACAGAAAATCCATCCACATAGAGAAACACTAGTGCAAAATCCAAATTAATCATCTGGTCCAAGGTGATACACACAGAGGAGTCAAAGTCACACAGTCCGTTCTACAGATACTCAAGTTCCAAAAACAGTCCAAGGTTATACACAGGTTAATAGCAGGCAGGTAGCAGGATGGGGGAAGATTCAAAGGAACCACAGGGGGTTTCAGGATACTGAGAGTCGAGGTCAGGGGGAAACAGATCAGACCAAAGTAAACTCACAGTTCAGCAGATACAGGGACGAAGACAGAGTTCAGGTCAGGCCGAAAAGCAGGTCAAATACCAGGAACACAATCAATACAGCAAGCTGGAATGTTGCTGTCCGTGGGTGTGAGGCAACTATCTGGCAAAGGGCAGAGACTAGCGGACCTACTTAAATAGGAAAGAACACAGGTGGTCAGAGTTTAGGTGATTAGTGGTAATGAGTGAGGGAGCAGGAGGAGCACAGGAAGCAAACCAAATAAGGAAGTGAGGAGGGCAGACAGGCAGGGAAACCAGAGACTGTGAAAATATGATTGTTTATCATTCTGAATATGAATTTGTAGACTATCTAACAGTTTGTTTGCATGGGCTGCATACAGTGTCAGTACATCAAAGAACAAGTGTGTTTCTGACACTAAGGATACTTGTTTCAAAATTACCATATTTGCATCCTTCTTAAACACTGTATGTAAGGTTGTTGTTTTCTCATGTTTCTTAGTTCAATGTTAAGCAGCAAATCTTGTGCTCATTCACCCAAAAGAGAAGCTGTTTGTCTCATAATTGGACAACAGTCATTTCTCCCTAATAAATACACTGCAGCACAGCATGTGGAGAATGTTTTAAACATCTTGTGCCATCAACACTGTGCGCATGACAGAGTGGCTTACATTGACTCATCTATTCCCATGGTTCTCATAGACAGCAGTGTTGAACACCAGCCTTTCATAACAAAAAACAAATAAATAAAACATTTACTTATGGATGATTTAAAAACATTTGCATGCACAAACCCAAAGGGGCGCTACATCTAATCCACTAATAAGGGACGCTGTTATGGTATAGATTTTTTGTAATAAGACAGCTCAACCTACACATTCTGTAGTTTTCTCAAGACTAACTACACGATCAGTCTTTTTTAAAGACTTAAAACGCTTATGCTCATATAGAAATATCAGCATTATTAGATATCAAATTTGCCAAAAACTGCAGTACCAAAAGGAGTGTTACCAGACTAATCATCACATTTTAATATTTACAAGAGAAATGACCTGGTCTTGCCTGAGACAGTAACAATTAAGAAAAAATATTTAGTCATTACATAGTGGAATGCGCTGAGACAAAATAACATAAAAATGATCAATGGAAATCAAAATTATTATCCCATGGAGGTTTGAATTTAAAATTAAACTCAAAATAAAAGACCTGGATCAGGGCATCAGTCAACTTCCAGACAGTCTGTGGTGCGACATGGCGCCAGTGGATGCAACTAGACATGATGTTTCAGAGGTGCTCGATTGGATTCAGGTCTGGGGAATGGGCAGGCAAGGCTATAGTGTCAATGCTGACACACTCCGGCCACATGAGGTCTAGCATTGTATGCATCAGAAGAAACCCAGGGCCCACTGCACCAGCATACGGTCTTACAAAGGGTCTGAGGATCTCATTCCAGTACCTAATGGTAGTCAGGGCACCTCTGGGTAGCACATAGAGGTCTGTGTGGCTCTCCAAGAAAATGCCTCCCCAGACCAACACTGACCCACCACCAAACCGGTCATGCTGGAGGATGTTGTAGGCAACAGAACATTCTCCATGGTGTCTCCAGACTCTGTCACGTTTGTCACATGTGCTCAGTGGGAACCTCAGTGTGGCTTAAAACACAGGCCCCACTTGTGGAAGTTGGGCCCTCATACCACTCTCATGGAGTCTGTTTGTGACAGTTTGAGCAGAAACATGCACATTAGTGGCCTGCTGGAGGTCATTTTGTAGGGCTCTGGCAGTGCTCCTGTTCCTCCCTGCACAAAGGAGCAGATAGTGGTCCTGCTGCTGGGTTGTTGTCCTCCTACGACCTCCTCCATGTCTCCTGGTGTACAGGCCTGTCTCCTGATATCTCCTCCATGCTCTTGACACTGTCACACCTTCTTGCCACAGTGCACATTAATGTGCCATCCTGGATGTGCTGCACTACCTGAGCAACTTCTGTGGGTTGTAGACACTGCCTCGTGCTACTTCTAATGGTGAGGGCACTGGCAAAATGCAAAAGTGACCAAAAATCAGCCAGAAAGGATGAGGATAGGGAAATGGTCTGTGGCCACCAAATGTAAAACTATTCCTTTATGTGGGTTGTCTTGCCAATTTCCTCGAATTTCCACCTGTTGTGTGTTCTATTTGCACAACAGCAGGTTAAACCGATTCACAATCAGTGTTGCCTCCTAACTGGACAGGCTGACATCCCAGAAGTGTGATGGACTTGGACTAACATTGGAATCATTGTGTTGCCTTTATTTTTGAGCAGTGTACAAACACGTATTCACATTTTTAGAGGCATGTCATTGTCTGCTTTGACTGAATGTTGCCAACAGGAAGTTGGAGCAAAATTCTGGTTGCATTTATTCATGAAACAACATAAGAGAAAGAACTTGGGTACTATTTCAACTGGAGTAGCCCAATATGAGGTTGGAGCCCTATTGACCCAGTTCACATTGTTCCCCCATGTCAAAATGAAAGTTTGGACCTGCAGAGGCACATGGGGTCCTATTTTTGGCTGTAGGACACCAACAGGAGGTCTGACAGCAATAGGACCTAGCCTAAGACCCTCCCCATAAAATGTTGTATAAGTGTGCCAATTTTCATCTGTGGGTGTTGTCCACTTTTAGAGTCTACTAGTGACAAACAGAAAGACAAACAGAAAAATTACTACTTTTTTTTTGAGGAAAGTGTAATAACATTGCTTACAGCATTGAGGCCACAGAGCTGATAGCAAGCCATGGTGATGATGATGGTGATGAGCTGCCAGCGAACAGCTGGGTTTCTCAGCAGCTGTAACACAGACACAGTGTGTAGGTTTTCCTGAGCTCGAGCCTCTGCATGGACCTCTTCCAGCTCCTGGGACACATCCTTCTTTCCCAAAAACCTCTGGAAGGCTGACACACAAACATGCACATGAATACAGTGTTAAAAATATCCACACATAAAAAGGGATATAAAAAGCCCAATAAAACATCATGCTGAGATTAAAGCTTGTGGAATTATTTAAACGCAGGGCCAAGCCTCATGGAGGCAGATTGGCAAATTGCTGATCAATAAATTAATGAACAATGAACATGATGTAATTTCCAATCACAACCACAATCAACCACACAAAGGCTGTTCCTGGAGTCCCATTCTGATGATCGCTCCCACTCTCCTTCAGATTGATAACCACAGAAGCTCTCAGCCACTTTACAAATACATTTACCTTAGGCAGGACTCACACTGCACAGGGAATATCAGGCATTCTCATTGGCTGAATGTTGTCATGGCAATTCGGCCGCGTGACATTATCACAGCTGTGTTAATATGGAGTACAACAGCACTCCATCTCATGCAAAATTGCTTAAATAAGCGTGTGCCCTCTTAGCATTTCGCACCCCAGGGAACTGCCTATGTCGCCTATGGGGCCGGCCGCCCATGGGGCACAGCAAAGTTTGCAGTCACATCATGGATAAACCTCATAGACTGCCAATGTTACAGCAGGTGAGAGAGATGTAGTAATTTTCTGTTTTTCCGAGGCCATACTGTCATAGCATGTGAAGAATGAGACTGGAAATATGCACTTATCCTAGAAAAAAGACATTGCCTTGATGGCAACATAACGTCTCTCTAAAATCTCATGTCAATGGTGCCTTCACACGTACCTTCACATATGCAAGTCACCCATGTCGTGGCTTTTGTACCTTTCTCTGAGAGTCTAGATGGTCTTTTTTTGTCTTTGGCAAAAAAAACCTTACATCCCTTTTTTCTAAAAGCAAGCTGAAACCCAGGTCATCTGACCACATAACATGTTCCCCTATTTTTCCAAGAGTTTGGCCTCGGAGAACTTAATATTTATGCACAGAATTGATGCATGCATTCCGACTTTTTATGAATGTTGCAGGTGCCATTTGTGGGTGATTTATTTTCTCACATTGAATCCTTTCTCCTGTAAAAGTGAATCTCTTGTGTTATAGGAAGTTACAGCAGGCACAGGTACAGGCCCAGACAAGCAAAACTACACACCAAAAAGTAGGTCAGTACGATGTGGGAATAGGATGGCACACAGTGTAGATAATGACCTCATAGAAGAAAGGAAAACCTGCCAACTCCAAGGACATCATGGGTGGCATAGTGGAGTTTGTTTGTTTTTTTTTTTTGGCACGAAGAACACAAGTGCTCAGTGATGCACACAGGCTGTTTTGTTCTACAGAGTCAGTGCCATGTGTCCTAGCATGTCCTATGCCATCACACGTGGGCTGTGGCATGAAGCAGTATGCAACTGTGTTTATGAAAGCCTGCTCGTGATCAAAAAGATAAAAAGGGACCTTTTGGTATTTGTAGGATTTCCTTCTCTCAACTCTAAACAGGCTGGTTAGAGTTGTGGTCTGTCCATGTCCCTGAGAAGCCTTTAAAACATGATGATGCCACCACCATGCTTCACCATAGAAATGGTAGTAGCCAACTTATGAGTAGCATCTTGTGCTAAGCTGACATAGTTCTTCTTTGAGTTCTGACCCAAGGGTTACATTTCTGTCTAATCATACTGGATAATCTTTTTTCTTCTTGATCTTAGATTTCTTCAAATGCTGTTTGGCACATTTCAAGTGGGCTGTCATATGCCTTCTAATCAGAATGACTTTCATCTAACGTGGCTTTTATCTTAGGTTTTGACTGTCACTTTAAAGAAATGTTGAAACATTTTGTCATTCAAAACAATGACTTTGTCAAATGATTTAGCTAATCTGAATGCATCCTCTCGTTCAACCAGCATTTTTAAATTTCAGAAACTTTACTGCATATGAGTAACTACACTGTGATTTTGTCAAAAGATCCTATGACACATACCGACGCAGCATGCAGTAGCTAAAGGCAAAGCTCAAACTGCATGTGCTAAAGATGCATTAAGAATGTCTCTGGAGTAGTTAGAGCTCTTTGATGTGTACAGTGTGGCTATCCATTATAGATGGTTGCTCTCTGAAGGTTTGATAGCTTCCTCTTTGTAAAATTCTGAACTCAAATTTGTGAGAAAATTTACCTAGATCCTCAGTATCCAAGCTTTAGATGAAACAGTATGACCTAATTCTACAGTGTTAATCATTTTAAACAAACATCTGAATTGATTTATTCTGAACACATGATTTTTTCTGGCACAGTGTCCAACAGATCAAGTGCAAAAACAAATAACCTAGTTGAGATGCTAGTTAACTACCTGTTCAGTCCATTTGAACAGTGACAGTTTTAGAGGGTCAGAAATATTTAGCACACTAACATAATTATAAGTGTTTAATACTTTGTTGCAAATGTTTTGAAGCAAATTACTTTGTGTAGGACAAGGACCCAAGGGCAGCACCAAATGTTTCTTCCCTGGTAATGCTTGCCAGGCTTTTACCTCAGGTGTCTTTGGATGCTTTGGATCATGTGGATCCATATCAGCTGACTTTAGATTAGAGGCAGATTTGGATCAGGATGATCAAGAAGATTTCTTGTTTTCCCATCATTCTCGTGAACGTTTGCCTCATATGTCCATAGGATGTTTTTGCAGTTTTTCCCTGTTTTGAGACTTTACCACAGATACACCACTCTGCTGGGGGATGCTCTTGATCTGAAACAGTTTTTCTTCTCCAGGGAAAGAATTCTGTCATCCACACAGTTGTTTTCTGTAGTCTTACAGGTCCAGAGAAAGAAGTTTCGAGTTTCCACAATTTAATTTCCAGATAACCACACCTGAATGGCTGAATCTTCACTGTTTCATTCTTACAGACCTAACAGATGATGACATGATTGTCACTGTCTTAGTACTTATGGACCAGACTGTATAAGATGCTTGACAACTTTACACTTACTTTACTGAGGTGTAAAGTCATACTGTAAATATCATGATGTTTCCATAGAATGGTTTTTGCGGTTGCTATTTTCAGACATACTTTTTCATATCAGATTGAGGTTTTCCACACTGTTTATTAATGATAAGTGTGTGTAATGGTGTCTCTTGGAAAACTCTAACTTTGTTCTGTTTTGCAGTTTATATTCACATTTGTTCTTAGAATTAGAATTCAGGGATGAGGTTTGTATGTATCTTAATAGAGCACATCTTTTTAGCTCATTTTCTCATTTTGCCATTTGTCTGTGTTTTGTAGCTACTCTAGCAATATAAATAAATCAAACCTTGAGTCTGTTCAGCAAATTGGAATCAGTAAAATGTGTTTTTTCTTTCCTCCCATAACTGTTACTACACACAGATTAGGAAGTGAGCCACTAAAGAGGCTTATCCACAAAAGTAATAACAGTTAAAATGGTTTGAGGCAAACCCATGTGTAATCTATCTTTATTCCTGTCTTGACTTCTAAATCTATTTCACTGCTGTTACTATGTTGTGATAATATGCTTAGAAAACTGTGCTCCTGTCTGGTTCTTTATGTGAGCCTTAGACAGCTGGTGACAATGACTGGCTGTGAATAAGTACTTCAGGAGGAGATGAATGGTTAGTGAATGGACATCCTGCCCAAATTCCCCTCACACTACCTCTATCACTGCTGGCCAACATTTTGCTGGCATTTATCTGAACAGTGCTGCTGATCCATATTGTTGGCTTGTGTTACAGACCTGTGGTTGGGAGAATTTTGTCAACAAATACAAATCTTCAGGGGTGGCTGTGTAGTGCCCTATTATCATCATCCAGTGTCAGACAGAAACAACGTGTGCTCTTGCACACTGTCTTATCATGTTAGTAGTGGCCTTGCATTCCATTTTTAAGAGGTTGAAGATGCAAGTGCATTTAATTGTACAATTGCCTTCACTCTATAGTATTCAGCTTTCCTTTTTTATTTATTTTTTTACCTCTGGGCTTACAAATGAATATAAGGCATTTTATAAACTTTTTATCATGCCAAGACTTAAACTATAACCTGTAACTATAAAAACTATATGTAACTATAAAAGGTTACATCACTCTAAACTCGCAGGCCCTATTTCAGATGGATTTCTGAGAACCAGAATAAACTAAAGACCATATACCTTCGCTCCCCGCCCCTTCTTTTCCATTTCTACAACAAGTATTCTTTCATGTAGCCAGCCTCCGATCAAGGCTACCATTAGGTGTTGGGTCTCTCTGGTGTTCCATCTTACAGGTACAGTGTCAGGCTCTACAGTATGTTCAATTAAAATGTGAACTTGCACTTGGGCTGATTCTTTTCTAGATGGTGAGTGGAGACCATAGCAAGTTTCACTGGAGCAGAGGACATTTATATTACCCAGAAATTAATAAAAGCAGCTGAGAGACAATATGTCATGTCCTATTTGTCATTTGTTTGAGTCAACCTGAAATACACCATGCAGATATTATAAATATATATTCCAGAACACCACACACACCAACTCAATGCTTACTAAGAATTATAATGCCCTGCTGTTTTACTAAATTATTACTATTGCCATAATTTACATATGGTTTTAAAATGCAGGCCATTTTTAAAGATAAATCAGTAGGACAGGATCTAAGTGTGAGAGACATTTTTGGATTTTCACTTCACTGCTGAAAGTAAAATCTATGAATAAAACACTAGCCCAAAAAGTCTGTCAAGCTGTGTGGTTCTTTTCTGTGCCCTACTACCTTGTGGCACTGCAAGCGCTCAGCCCACAACAGTGACATGGAGCCAACTGTCCTCCTTTATAGAAATTACAATATGGTGCCTCCGCTGGGACAGTGCCACTGCTGGGCATCCCACCATTGTGATATTAATATCATGTCACCCCATTGACACTGACAGCCACAGTATGACTCCAGATTAAAGCTGTTTTCCATTATTTCTTGCAGTAGGGACTATTGGGCATTTATTTACATATGGTAATCTGTTTAATACTTAGTATAATGTTGTCATGACCAACTTGTTGGTAGATCATTTTAACATGATGAGTGTTTTCTGTCCAATTGTTCATATTCTTGCATGTTTTCACATCAGTGATTATTTCATAATGTTCTTGAAAAGAGAAATGGAAACTGAACATCTTTCTTCTTAAGTCGAAACCTCTCACTACTCATCCAAGTAGTTTAATCAGTGCGATCTGAGATGAGAGTCGCAGGAGGTACCTGTAGTCTGACACTTTTCTTGCTGTGCTTTCATATTCCCATAGCAACTAAGGGTTTCTGCACCCAAAAATGCATAGCAATTTAGAAAGTCTTAGTTATCTTCATAGACATCTCACAGTAGGTATTTGAAATTTATATTACAGAATAATTAAAAACAAAAAAACTGACCATACCATATCTCACAAAGAGTTTCAATATTTGTAAAATTAAGCTCCTGTTGCAGTTGACACTCTACTGTCAGCAGAATTTATTTGCTTTTGTCAAATGACTCTGTTGAGACTAGTATGTGTATTATGTGCGCTCTTACTCATTGTTGTTTACGGTAGTGATGAGGATGTGATGTGCGACGTTATTACCGGTTTACGGTACACGTGTATGTGAGTGACTGTTGTGACCTATGTGGGATGTATAGATCAGACGATAACGTTCCTATGAAGAATAAATGGCTTGTTCTGTAGCCAAAAGAGAAGACTTCACTTGTTCTTTACACACACAAGAGTTGCTGTGCTCAACAGGTTATGGGCCCAGGGTTGAAGATAAGTGAATGGTTTGAGAAACTCTTTTGGTCAGTTTTAGCGCGACGCATTACGCGCGACTAAAAGCTAAGTTATCAAGACGGAGCTAGCGAAATGGCAAGTAGAGCAACAGGAGTCACGGCCCCCCAACTTTTCTTCGACGGTACTGAAGATAAGTATGAGCTTTGGGAAACAAGATTTCTTGGCTACTTACACGTGTTAAAGCTAAAGGACACCATCCTAAATGAGCCTACTGGTGCTGACGCTGAAGCATTAGCCGAAGATGCACGAAAGAATGCAGACTGCTATGCAGAACTAATAAGGCTAATAGACGATAGAAGCCTGTCATTGATAAGACAT